>CM059191.1:100967342-101113646 GCA_030323885.1 Branchipolynoe longqiensis
ATACTATTCAACATGAAGATGAATGCCAGGAGGACCAAAACAATGGTTATAAGTAAAAAGACAGATAAACCAAATATCAATATAACCATAGATGGCACAAACATAGAACAAGTATCCGAATTCATATATCTCGGACAAAAGATTACAAATGATGGGAGATGTGAGGAAGAAATTAAAAGAAGGATAACAATAGCCCGAACAACATTCTCCAAAATGTATAGAGTGTTAACATCAAGTAAGATATTAATACAAACAAGGAAGCGTATTCTTCAGTGTTATGTGTGGTCTACTCTAATGTATGGGGCTGAGACATGGACAATCTCTAAGAAAATGTACAAACGTTTAGCAGCATTTGAGATGTGGACTTATCGAAGGATGATGAAAATATCATGGACAAAGAAGATCACCAACAAAGAAGTTCTCAGAAAAATTAAAAATAAGAAAAGCTTGTTTGCCACTATACAGACAAAGAAACTTATTTATTTTGGCCACATCATTCGTCAGAGTTCAATATACCGTACATTGTTGGAAGGGAAGGTGAATGGCAGCAGAGGGAGAGGGAGACCAAGAACATCATGGTTTACAAATATTTCACAGTGGACAGGCTTGAATTATTCACAGTCTATCAGAACAGCACACCATTGGGACAAGTGGAGAACCATTGCATCCAACCCTCGACTAGAGGGTGGAACTATTGATTGATTGATAACAATCAAATTAATATATTAATCTCACAAAAATGACAGAAACTTAAAAGTAGCGGACTATGCAACCTTAAAGGAGGGTAGGGAGGATAGCGGAGGGGCGGAGGAGCGGAGGGGCGGTGGGGCGGGCTTTCATTGTTCATGTGATATGAGTATCACAAATCGCAACGATTATTTATGATGACGTTCCTGTAAACACTGGTTGATCGATGAAGTAAGTTATGGAAGTAAGTAGCTCTTTATTGTGGGAACTACTTTAAGAACAAGAAAACAATTACAAATAGTGTAAATACCTGAGAACTGACACATCGCAGGCCTGGAAGACCAGTCTCGACGTGATGGGATATATATATGTATATATATTCAGAGGAATCAAATCTTTATCAGAAGGAAACATAGAGGCGGTGACCTGACGACTGTCCAACGCTGTTATTGGGATTCCTTTAATGGCATGCATACACCGATTGACTCCTGCGACAGGCCAACATAGGTAGGCATACACCAGCCCGGTTATGACAACTGTATCCACAATCAGAACCGCACAGTTTTCATCAAAATGGTTTTATTTTACTGTGATAAACCATGTCCTACTCGGCTTGAGGAATAATGAGTAATGCCGCAAATGCTTCAAACCCCAGGGCACTCCCTGGTTTATTCCACCAAGGTCAGAACGGTAGTGACCTGTCACTGTGCAGCCCAGTGACATGTTAGCTCAGTCGCTTGGGTGGCCGCCAGCGATGGGTGCAACAGTCCACATTAGGGACTGTTCCTACTAGCGTGCTGCCACCTGTTGCTACTTCTTAACAACATGTAGAATGGCTAAAGCTCGAATCTGTGGTTGTGTATGCAGGCTATAGTGAAATCAATAAAGACAACGAGAAAGGAAGAGTAGAGTATCACCCCCACCCTTTTCCCCCAATGGGAAACAAGCATTCTTACCTCTACCAATAGGGATCCAGCATTCCTGGTCCCCGTGGTTACCAGTGGTCTGCCCACCACCACCCAGCTGTGTGGCTCCCCTGGCCACCACCTGCCTTGATCCTGAGTGTGGTGATCCTAACTAGCAGAAGGGGGAGGGGGTGCGCTCTGAGTGCCCCTTACACATAGCCCTGCCCGCACCACTATGCCTATTTACATCTCACTCAGACACCACCAGCAACTACATATACACATGCATGCACCTGGTCACGTATACCCGATCAGTAATAAAACATTAGCATTCCCCCACCAATGCAGTAAATCGGAATATTTGACAAACAGGGATCTGTATAGTCAACACTGCTACCATGCAGTACTGAGCCTCATGATGGACTACTATATTACAGGTCTGGAAATAAAATTGAGGAGGTCAGTATGTTACTGCTGGGGCAGTCTTCAGTGAACAGTGAAACCCCATTATAATAACGCAATCATTGGGGTCAATAAAATATCATCGCAAAACGAAGCGGTCTCACACTAAAGCCGGGTTTAGTTTACTGAATTACCCTTAAAATAAAGAATTCCAGCAATTCTGGGTCCAATGGCGTAATATCCCAATTCGCGTAAAATTGGGGGCGTAAAATTGGGGCGTAAAATTGGGGCGCGTATAATCGGGCTTTCACTGTATTGATATGATAGCTAAATCTGACACTGTCACAGTGAATACCTACACTTCTTCATTCTATACCTTAGATGTTACCAGGACGTAAGCCTGCAACAACCAAACATCCTCATTCTATACGGAATCAGGTTTTGAATGTCGTCACATTGCATTGACCGTCGTTGTGTTTGATTTATGTAAATACGTGTAAATACCTATCGATGTCATAATCCTACTTTACTAGTGTATAAATTATAACTGCGGCCTAGTCCACTGGATTGCCTTTGATAAGATGGATCTCCTGATGCGGTTCTCCTAATTAAAGCCGCACAGTCCGTTGAAAGCATCACAATTTATAAACCAAACCACTCAACTTGATTGTATCAAAGACCCTATAATACTAAGATGGCTCACTCCCATTCTCTCCAATGGAAATGGTAATTTTGCAGTGCCACCTTGTGGTGGGTTTGATCAGCCCGGCTGCTGGTTGGTGTTTCACATGTAAACACATACAATTATATTATACATGAGATAGGTAAGTATGAATACACATCAATATGAAATTGCTATGAACACATACACATCATCATCAGCATCATCGCCATCATCACACATCTTTCACATTCATATATACATTTATACATATAATATATCACCTGTTTAACCAAGAGAACAACCAGCACACCAAGTGGTGGGTTTGATCATTTTGATTACACAGTCCAGGCTGAGTGAGCCGTCTTAGTATTATAGGGTCTTTGATTGTATCTAACTTTCACACTGGTGCAGTCATTAAGCATGTACTGCGGCATAGAAGGAATGCAAGGTCAATATACCACACCTTGTCACTGGTGAAGCATATAATGGCTGACATTGTCATATGCATGCCAAAATTAAATATGTCTGTCTATCTGTGCTTCAAATATCTCTTAAGTTAAACATATAAGTTAGAAATTCCTTGAAACTAAAGTAAAGTAGATTATAACGATCATAATATTACAATTCATATTGTAATAATATGATTATTATAATGACCAAATTGATTAATTTCAAAATATTGCATAAACACAGTGGTGGTGAGTGGACTAAGCAGCTGTAAGATGAGTATGATGAATAAGTGGATATTGCATCATCCATAACTGAGCACTATTGACGAACCAGACCTGCCTTCAAGGGGCCTTGTATTGCATGAATAAAGATTGTGATGAAACTGACTGCTTTGATTCCTGTCTGCATCTTTTATTATTAATATCTGAAAGGGTGCGGGTAGTTTAGTAAACAGGTGGTGTTTGTTTGTTGTTGTTTTATATCCTAGCAACATCTAAAGGGATATCAGAATTGATACTGACTTGTGACAGTGTGCACTTATGGCCCCACTGGGATACCAAGCCGCTGGCACCATGACCCCAACACAGTCACATTATCCTGAGAGCTATTTTAGGAGACATATATCACTGTATTCTTCATAGTTATACACACCACGACGGATGGCCGAATGAGTTAGAGCATCCGTCCCCTGTGTTGGTAGATCGTGGGGTCGTGGGTTTGAACCCCGGCCGAGTCAAACCAATGACTTAAAAATTGATACTTGTTGCTTCCTAGCCAGGCACTCGGCATTATTAGGATAGGGCAAGGACTGGTTGGCTCAGTGTCAGTATAATGTGACTGAGTGGGATATCAGGTCATGGCACTGGTGGCCTGGTCTTCCCAAGGGGCAGCACTATAAAGTCACCATGAGTGCGCACTGTCACAAGTCGGTACTTGTCCTGATATTACCTTAGATGTTGCTAGGACGTAAAACAACAACAAACAAACAAATCATAATTATACAAGATAATTGTTAAAACAAATAAGAAATTCATATTTCTTTCATCCCTCTTCCTTGAGATAAGCATGGCTAATAAAATTAAATGTAGTTTATTCATCCAATAATGTTTTTTGTCAGCATTGAAGCCCATACAGCACGATTTCTTGGTACATGAACGGAACTATGAGTTCTATTAATAGTAAACCGCTTCCAATGGCAGCTTACAACACTAATCAGTGCAGATGAACAACAACCAGGACCCGAACAAAGATGGCGGACGATGCATGTGCGATGCTGCAATCGACACTGTGAGGGCTGGAAGACCAGTCGCTGAAGTGGCGCACACAAACGACTATATTTACAACAACAAATAATTCGAATAAGGGACCATATTGCACAATTGGGGTCTGACCCAGAGTGACCCTGCGAACTGTCTTCCCTCGAATTGACCTCTGAACGTAGCCTCGCTTTCGTTTCCAGAATAATATATATATATATATATATATACAGTCAAACATCTCTAACTGATCACCTCTACAGATCGACCGCTCACCTATATCCATCCCTATATTTCAGTCCCAAACGATCGCCCATACAAATACCATTGTAATGATTAAAAAGACTCCTTGAACTGACCACCTCCCTAAATGGACCATTTAAATTCGGTCACATGGTCGGTCGATTAAGAGAGGTTTTCGAGTATATATATATATGTAGTGAAGGCAGCAACCCAACAACAAAAGGGCCAGTAACAGTATTTATTTTACAAACGCTCTTTGCATGACTGTCTTTGGGCTGGGCAAGGTGCCCTACCAAGTTACAATGTTTAGTCAATGAGTCAAATACATATAGCTAATAATAACAAATTAAAAAAACACAGGCAGAGCAGGGGAGGGAGGCGAGTGGTTCCAGTGACGTCCGAGGCAGAAGTGGGTCCACCGATTCCAGAACCCCAGGGAAGGAGAGGAGGAGGGGGGCAGAGGCGCCATCTAGCAGATTTGAACCCACCGGAATCAATGATTCGATACCATCCAAGAACACCAGGGGGAGGCACTGCACTTCACCTACACCGGCATATCGAGGATATACACGTGAGTAGTGAAGGCAGCAATCCGACAACAAAAGGGCGAGTACAGTATTTATTTTACAAACGCTCGTTGCATGACTGTCTTTGGGCTGGGCAAGACGCCAAGGACCCGTCCACCCAGCCACTAAGTCGTCGTGAGGGCCATCGCGACACGCATATCAGCCAAAATATGCTCGGACAAGGGTGAGCAGATGTATTTGAAAACTGTGTCCGAAGCCCAATCCCCCCTGGTTTGATCTCCTCCAAAGAAGCCCCCTGCATGGCCAAAAAAGTACAGCCACCTCTACGTAAAGAATGGCATGAATAATGCTCAGGATTGAGACCAGCAAGTGCTGCAAAATACTTAATGGAGGACTGTAAAGCCTCGTACGATAATGCAGACAAAATTCTGTCCGAAGACGGTACCAAAAATGCCAGTGCGTCATCAGACGCCGGCGACTCTTCAAAGTGCTTAGATAACCAGTGAACAGCACACAAATCAATGTTCGCAACTTTTGCGATAGGCAATAACAGTTCCCGCTGGTGGAACTGGATAGTTTTTGACTTTCTGACCATTACAATGACCCCCCAGTCATAGAATTTAAAATCATAGAATTTAAAATCTCCTCGCAAAAGCATAGAATCGGTAGCTGTAATCTGACATTTTCTTAATAACCCACGGAATCCCGTCAAAAGCGCCGCTCTGGTGGCAGTATGACTGGGGGAGGATGAAAAATAGGAAAAAATAGTTATTAACTCTTTTGGCAATATAGGAGCAGCTGTTTTAACTGCGCACCCCAGTTTGCGCTTGGCTCCCCCGAGGACAGTCTTAATAATGTGTGACTGATAATCAATTGCCTCTACTCCCCCAGCCTTTAAAAAAAATTTAACGCACTCAAATAATTGGTCAGTGAAGAATATTTTAAAAATTTGGATAACCACGTTATATATAACGCGACTTGCATCGGTGGACATGGAGTGGGATGAAGCAGCCGCATGTAGGTGTGTACTTGCGTGCTATGCGTCAAGATGGAACTAGGCGCGTAGTACTGCTGTTGCAAAAGCCTCATGTCGCGGTGCAAGCCTGTATTACAAAGAGCTGATATTTTAAATGTTTTAATATTGTCACTATGTGAACTGTCCATAGCAGAAAGTTCTAAGTAAGCCCCACAGTCGGTGATTGTTAGCCAGTCGGCCGACGGTAGAACGCAACCAGGCGGAACTAGGTCATTACTAGACATATGAGTAATCGGAACATCACCCGCAGTCATGAGTGCAGTAGCGGGCAACTCAAAAATAGCCTGGCCAGCAATGGCTGCAACTCCCACCGGAAAGTCTTGAATATTTGACGCAACTAGAGAAACTTCAGTGACCTGGTCGCTAACTATAGGGCAGTCCCCAAACGATTCCACTAGTACCTCAGCAAAACAATTGGTTGGCGTGTCAACTGAAGCTGTGAATCATTCTTTTCTACACGATAATGACATATGAGAATTGAATTGAAAAATGGCTGGAAGACCAGTGCTTCGGCACTGATAAAAGACTTATTCAGCAGAATAAACATATTTACCACAAAAAAAAGAAAAAAAAGAAGTAGAGCCACATTTCGAACACCAATGGCCGTATGTGCAGTCCACAGATGTAGCAGGGCAGCCGGCGTCCTTATTTTACGCATAGCATGGGCGTTTACCGTCTTTTGTATAAGCGTTCGCCCCGTCGACTGACCCCCCGACATTGTCTTTACGCGTTCGAATATTCTCGAACGCGTAATGATACAACGCGTACTCTGCTGTTCCAGCGCCGAAAGCATCGAAGCCGTCCTTCAAAGCGTCTTTTCTCACAGAATTATCATAACTGACATGAGCCGAATACAAAATATCAGTTTATAACGCACTGTGTGCTGGCATGTGTGCAAACTCTTCAGGTCAGAACTATTCCTTAGGCATAGTAAGCCAGAGTAGAAAATGAGGTGACAGTAGCACGTGTTGGTGACAGCACAAATAGTTTATCAGTTCATAACTCACCGTGTGCCAGCGTGCATGCAAACTCTTCAGGTCAGAACTATTTCTTAGGCATAGCAAGCCGGAATAGAAATTGAAGTGACAGTAGCACGTGTTGGTAACAGCAAAATAGTTTATCAGTTTATAACTCACCGTGTGCTGTCACCGGCAGCACATGTTGGTGACAGCAAAAATAGCTTATCAGTCCATAACTCACTGTGTGCTGGCATGTGTGCAAACTCTTCAGGTCAGAACTATTCCTTAGGCATAGTAAGCCAGAATAGAAAATGAGGTGACAGTAGCATGCGTTGGTGACAGCACAAATAGTTTATCAGTTCATAACTCACTATGTGCCGGCGTGCATGCAAACTCCTCTGGTCAGAACCATAACACAGGCAGAGCAGGGGAGGGAGGCGCATATCAGCTGTCATCACACGTGGTGTCACAGTCAGCCCCAACACAGTCAGAGCAGGGGAGGGAGGCGAGTGGTTCCGGTGACGTCCGAGGCAGAAGCTTATCAGTTTATAACGCACTGTGTGCTGGCATGTGTGCAAACTCTTCAGGTCAGAACTATTCCTTAGGCATAGTAAGCCAGAGTAGAAAATGAGGTGACAGTAGCATGTGTAGGTGACAGCCCAAATAGTTTATCAGTTCATAACTCACCGTGTGCCGGCGTGCGTGCAAACTCTTCAGGTCAGAACTAATTCTTAGGCATAGCAAGCCAGAATAGAAATTGAAGTGACAGTAGCACGTGTTGGTAACAGCAAAATAGTGTATCAGTTTATAACTCACCATGTGCTGTCACTAGCAGCACACATTGGTGACAGCAAAAATAGCTTATCATGGCATGTGTGCAAACTCTTCAGGTCAGAACTATTCCTTAGGCATAGTAAGCCAGAATAGAAAATGAGGTGACAGTAGCACGCGTTGGTGACAGCACAAACAGTTTATCAGTTCATACCTCACAGGCAGAACAGGGGAGGGAGGCGAGTGGTATATATATATACTATATATATATATATATATATATATATATATATATATATATATATATATATACAAGGTTTCTTTCCGGTTCCAGTCATATGTTCAGACTCCTTGAACTGACCACCTCCCTAAATGGACCATTTAAATTCGGTCACATGGTCGGTCGATTAAGAGAGGGTTTTCGAGTATATATATATATATTATATATGTATATATGTAATATACATTATATATATATATATTTATATACAAGGTTCTTTCCGGTTCCCAAACGATGGCCAATAGAATACCATCGTAATGATAAAAAAAAAAAAGCTTTCTACACCGATCACCTCTCTAAATTGACCATTTAAAGCCGATCCCATGGTTGGTCAATTTAGAGAGGTTTTGCTGTTTATAATATATGTTAGAGGTTACTTTGGGTGTTTTTTTGTTTTATGTTTTTTGTTTTTTGTTTTTAAATTGTGTTTGTGTGTTCAGGCTTCACATTTTTGTTTGAATCGCTGCAACACAAGAAGTGCCCAGTGGTGCTTGAATGTCATCATTACCCAGCAGCCTGAGCGAGCAGTTAACGCGCATGTGCGGCTTCCGCTTCCGTTTCCGGTAAGGCTGTTTTTTGCTGGAGCTGGGTTCCGCTACGGTAGACAACATCTGCTGCTAATGGAGCAGTCACACTACGACGTTTTGACCCGGCGTTGGACAACGCGTGGCAACGTGTTGGGTATTTGGGCGAAACGTCGGGAAGCGTCGGGACGCGTTACAAACGCGTTACAGACGCGTTACCGGCGCGTCGGTACACGTCGGTACACTTTGAGTGACAGGCACATCTGAACCAACACGTCGGCGCGCGTCGCCAGCGCCGAAAGTTTTGTGCAAGCACAAAACTTTCGGCGCTGGGCGACGCGCGCCGACGTGTTGCGTAGCGTGGGAACCTGGTGAAATTGGGTCAAGTT
Source organism: Branchipolynoe longqiensis (assembly GCA_030323885.1). Taxonomy (NCBI): domain Eukaryota; kingdom Metazoa; phylum Annelida; class Polychaeta; order Phyllodocida; family Polynoidae; genus Branchipolynoe; species Branchipolynoe longqiensis. The sequence continues at coordinate 100,976,436 of CM059191.1, forward strand.
TGACGTTTCTCGACGCGTTGAATATATTTAAGCGCGTTGGCGGCACGCCGGAATACACGTCGTAGTGTGACTGCTCCATAAGCGGCCATCGCTTTACGCTGTTCTATTATGCAGGGCTCCAGCATTATGATAATATGAGAGAATCTCGCGAGAAGGAAATAATACTGGGTAGTACGAGATCCGCTGGTCCTTGAGGAAGGATTAAAGCCAAAACCAAACACAGTGGGTCAAAGCTTAAGGCCCAGTCAGACCTTACCGTACTGAGTACCGGACACCACCGGACAAAGAATTGTCTAGTCCGGTGGTGTCTGGTGTCGAACTGTTGCAACGGCCGCCAGACAAAATGGATGCTAAACGGACATGAAACATACATTAACGAATAGCCAATGGACGAGAACCAGTTGAGAACCGGACGGCAAACAAGTGTCAAATGGACGGACCGGACACCAACCGGACACCAACCGGACACCTACCGGACACCTATCAGACACCTACCGGCCTGTTCACGGACCCACCAAAAACCAACGGACCGAATTCCCGCAGCACCATCAACGGACTCTTCAGGATACAAACCGGACACCTAACGGATGAGTAACGGACTAAACGGACTTAAAACGGACACCAACCGTACACTTCAGTCTGGTGGTGTCCGGTTCAAGTTTTGTGCATGTTCAAAACTTGTACTGGACACCGCCAGACACCACCGCACAGATAACGGACACGCCGGATGCCAGCCATATATAAACTGTACATTGCCGTATTTCACCGGACAGTGTCCGTTTTCTATCCGGTTCCTCAATCCGGTGAGGTCTGACTGGGACTTTAAGCTCACATGGCGGAAGTTGGGGGTTGATGTCACTCCCACCGCTATTGACCCTAAACATTAACGTTGCATGGTCCGATGAAACATCTATTTTTTTTCAAAACGAAAACACTGACCTACATTTGAGTCTATATATCCAACTTAAGTACTGGTGCATTAATTAATGCTTTGGGACAGCATCTGCAGAATAATCAATGAATTTATTACCCCCATCGTTTGGGCGCCTATTTTGAAAGAGTCATTATACAGGGAGGTCACTAACCAATTAGGTCAATATTGTGATGTTATTAGACTTGCCCTCATTCCCAGAACCGTATATGGCTTTAGTCAGGTTCCAGAACATATAATAGAAGTTTGATGTCATCCCACCCAACCACCCACAGCTGGGACAGTTTTTTTGTTGTCGAAGATTTATACTGCCTATCATGGATAAGCCTGAATAGGCTTGTTTTCACCATTAGACAGGTTGACGATAGAAAGCCCAAGCCTACACTTTAACCAACCCGATGGAGTTTTAACCTCCCACACCACATAGACATGGTATGAGAGCAACCGGCCTTTGATGACGCTGTAAGTTATACACAGCGGTGGAAATCAAAATTGGCAGAGATGGGGGCATGGGGAATCGAACCACCGACCTTCAGATTAGGAGTCTGACCTAGAAAAAAAGTCAGACACTCTAACCACTCCGCCACAGAGAACACCACCGGACACCACTTTACTGATTAAATCTCACCTATTTACAGCCCAGAGAAGATTGGTCCTCGCGTTTGATATTGTGTAATAACTGTTTACACTGTGCACACTTATAATCACTATATAGTGCTGCCTCAGGCTACCTTGGGGCGAGGTAATGGTACCATTGTACTTAGCCGGTAATTTTACCTCGATCAAGCACATTTCCGAGTACAGTTTAACGCACTCAACCCGTCGTCTTAATTGGGTTAAATGAGCGCCACCCACTCATTTGTTGTCATTGCTGGGGTCCGGACGACAGGTAAGCAGCCCTCCCAGCTGTCAATCATAATCCAACTCGCCACTGGACTGACCAACCCTATTATCCCCACAGCCAATCACAAACCACTCTCAACCAGTCAACAACACCCCCGTCTTGCACCAGCTAGCCCGCTACTACCCGCTGGCACACAGACCACCGTTGGAGCAGCACCTCTTCGCAATGTCATAGCGATATAGCGAATGGTAGACAGGAAGTGCGAACACTTATTTGTCTCTCTTTTTTTTCTTCTTTTTTTTTTGTACATTAGTTGTCCCAAGCAGGGGAAATCCCAGTCACAGACGACTGGTCTTCCCCACTCCACTGCTGGTCGATAGAAAGCCCGAGCCTACACTTTTACCAACCCAGGGGATTTTTAACCTCCCACACCACATAGACATGGTATGAGAGCAACCGGCCTTTGATGACGCTGTAAGTTATACACAGCGGTGGAAATCCAAATTGGCAGAGCTGGGGGCACGGGGAATCGAACCACTGACCCTCAGATTAGGAGTCTGACCTAGGAAAAAGTCAGACACTCTAACCACTCCGCCACAGAGAACGCCATTATATTTGATATTGCTGCATAACTTCACTTGCATGTCGGACGTTGTTACCAGTTGCTCACAGCTGCATTGAGTATAGCTGGGCAAGAAAGCTGGAGACTCTGGCTCTCATCAACATAAAGTTGTGTCATTCCCAATCCTGCTTCCTACCTTTCTGTTGCCCGGGGCAGCAAAATTGGAAGCCATCCGGACCGCTTTTGACAGAGCTTCAATAGGATCGCATTCAAGAATTCAATGACTGCCTATAAAGCTGTCAATGGTAAATAACCAAAATCTGCACAACCTTCTTTCCTTCAGGCTGGCATCCCAAATTCTCAGAATATCCAGTCAGATATTATCACAATGGAACAGGTTTTCAGAAAGATGTAATAATGGTTTGTTCGTTGGTTTTTGGAGTGTTACATCCTGGCAACATCTAAGGTCGTATCAGGACGGGTACCGACTTGTGACAGTGTGAACTCATGGCGACTTTATAGTGCTGTTCCACTGGGAGACCAGGTTGCCAGTTGTAATGAAGGAAGGATCTCTTGGTGAATTGAAATTTGCAACATCTAAGGCCATAGCAGTACTGGTACTGACTTCTGACAGTGCGCACTCATGACCACTGTTTGTAGTGTCCCACTGGGAGACCAGCCCACCAGCACCATGACCTAATTCCCTACTCAGTCACATTATGCTGCCACCGAGCTAACCAGTCTATCACTACCTCATTCAGCTTATTCAGTGCTGACAGTAGGACCCCACACAATGACGACACAGCACCAATATAGCTGCTTCTATCACTTTTATTACCAAAATCGAAAACATTCCAAATAATAGCAGAAAACATTCCAAATCATAGTAGAATCCATATCCGTATGACGATCTATATGTTGTGCATATGTCAGAGTTGAAATAGTTTTTCTTCACTTTTTGATGTTGATCTTATACAAATTCAGAAAGGCATTAAAATTGACCATGTATCATACATCCATGAGACCATTCTATTGCACATCCATAACATCATTATTTTTAACACGCGCAACAAATTCAAACAAGATTTTATTCATTACAGTTATGCAAAGACAACTGTCTCTTACAAGAGAAAAGTTGAAAAACATTTGAGTATATGGTACCCCAAATTTAATAAATGTCTAGATATTTTAGATGGTTAGAGTATCCATCCGGTAATGTGGGCTCTCAGTGGGGTGACTCAGACCCCAGCAACACTGATAATCAGGAGAGAGGCAGTGGCCTTAGATAACAGCAGTCCACAGCCCCCCCCCCCCCCCCCCCGCCTCCCACTTGATAGTGGAGACTGACTAATAGATATATAATTCAGATGATTTACCTAGAAATGCTGAGTATTGGGAAAGTTATGAATTTACAGACTAGATAACATTACCATCATTCTTAGAATTTAAAGGGGATCTAAAACATACCAAATATATCTTTCAAGTACTTATAAAAGGGAATTATATTATTTCACATTATTTCACACCTCTAATACATTAAATACCAATTTACACTTTTCACACATATATATAATACACACACAATGCTCTCATTACAATAGCCAAATTTAAGGTACAGATAACATATCTGGAATTTGGCCAATATACACCATTCCTTAGTATCTTTTGATAGTGTCGCATCATCATCATCATGCTGTCGGTCGCGATGCGACACAGACTCCTTTCATTACTTGACTGCCACTCTCCATTTAGCTCTCTGTTGTGACAGTTGCATCCATGAGTCGGTCTTAATGTCTCTCAGCTTCAGGTTTCTCTGGATGGTATCCTTGAACCGGAGACGAGGGCACCCTCTCTTGGGCTTTCCTTCTTCTCCCATTTTGCGAGAGCGCTGTCCATCTCACGCTCGAAGCTCTGCCAGTGACTGATGGTACTTAGTTTTGCTGTGTTGAGCTTTGTCGGTTTATTTGTCCCTTGCCTGTTGTGCTTTTGTCGTATTCTGAATGCCACTTTTGACCTTAGCATCTGGTGATCGGTGCAGCAGTTACCTCCACGCATGGCTCGAGTACTGTGGATGTCCATCTTATCCCGGCACCTTGTGATGATGAAGTCGATCATATGCCAGTGTCTGGAATGAGGATGCATCCTGTAAGATATGAGTCAACACCTTGAGTTCTAGTTTGCAACTGCCGTTTATTCAATCCCCGTTTCCTAGGCCACGTTCCAGTCGTAGCTGGTTCCCTCATGTACCCGGTTGACCTACATATATTACATCTCCCTTTTATTAGTTTTATTGAATACAATAAACCTGTAACCTTTTAAGAAATACAATATATTACCACATACAATAAATACGATAAATTCAATAAGTTACAACATACGATAAATGTAATAAATATACGACTACATCCAATAAATGCAATAAATATACGACCACATCCCTCCCATAAATTCTAACAGTTCAATAACTCCCATATCTGATAGACACATACATGAATATCCATCAATACAAGAAAGACAATACTTACACGACTACATTATTTTTTTATAAATAAGTGGTCTTGCGTTCATCCTTCTGCTTGAACATGGTGTTTGTCACTATCAGTTCGAACTCAGAGCACAAAACCAGTAGGAGCTCGCCATTGGAGTTGCATTTCCCGATTCCATGTTTGCCCATGACCAAGGGCCACTTGTCATTGTTTTGTCAGTAGTTGTGTTGTGTTGCGTTGTGTTCCTCCTAGCTGATTTTCCGCTGTCGACGGAAGATGAGCTCGAGCAGCGCGGTCCTTGGTAACCCGGGCAACGACCGAGCCGGTATGGTGTTTTGTGCGGTTATACATTTCATGAAAAGTGCCTGCAAAATGTTGAAGTGCTGCTAGCTTTTGCCAGTTACCAGCGGCACTCTCTCGGGGAGCAAATAGAGGTTTCACACCTGCAAGAACATGTCAAGACAGGTGCAAAACTATTTGTCCCTGCAGTGGCTTGTCGGGAGATGTTGGCAGTTCCATACATCAACCGCCCTTAATGCTGCCACAGTGACATGGTTTTCTGCTTAGGGTTTGCTCCCTTAGCCTTTGGTTCTGTCAAGAACCTGTAACACAAGGCAGTGGTTTACAACTCTGCAAGGCAGGGGCGTCAAACTCCCTGAGGTATTGTTATACCTGCAATACCTGCATACCTAGTGTCACATACAATCTTATAATATTACAGACCAAGTATATCATGACACACCAAATTGACAATAATACAGATCCTAAGTTTGCTATATTTTGACAATGGGAACCAAATACATGGTACACACTTTATGAGCATGACCTATCTCTCATAGGAGCAGTATAGTCGTGGAACCAATTACAATATACATTTATAGGAAACATAATAATATTATTTTCTTTGAGATTACAATTTTAGGTGGGAATTGTAGTTTGATTGTGTAATTTACAGGGGGCGCCACCAGCACACATGGGTGTCACTGTGGGGTAGTGAGAGTGGGCGGTGGCAGGATTAGCCAATCAGGGGAGGGCAAAGGAAGTGCTAGAGGCAGACAGGAATGTAGACAGGGCTTACAGAAGGAGGCAGGATTTAATATGTGTCAAACAGTGTGTATGATGAGGCTGGTAATAATAAAGATAGCAATGTTGGTGTCTGTCCAGCTACTACTCAAACCTCTGGTAATGCTACTGTGGAGAAGCACATTGCAGCACATTGCAGCACATTGCAGCACATTGCAGCACATTGCAGCACAATGCAGCACATTGCAGCACACTGCAGCACACTGCAGCACACTGCAGCGCGGTGCACAATACAGCACAATACAGCACAATACAGCACAATACAGCACAATACAGCACAATACAGCACAATACAGCACACTATAGCACAATACAGCACAATACAGCACAATACAGCACAATACAGCACAATACAGCACAATACAGCACAATACAGCGCAATACAGCACAATACAGGGTGGGATGGGACAATGCAGCACACTTCACCACACTTCAACACATTGCAGCACACTTCAACACATTGCACGATGGTACAGTACATTGAATCACACTGCAGGATGGTGCAGTACATTGAGCACACTGCAGCACACTACAGCACACTACAGCGCACTGCAGCACACCGCAGCACAACGCAGCACAATGCAGGATGACACAATACAGTGTAGCACAGTGTAGCACAGTGTAGCACAGTGTCGCACAGTGTAGCACACGGTATCACACTGCAGCACTCTGCAGTACACTGCAGCACTACAGAACACCACATCACACTGCAGGACGGCCGAGTACATTGGAGCACACTGTAACACATTGCAGCGAACTGTAGTACACTGTAGCACAATGTAGCACACTGTAGCACACCGTAGCACACCGTAGCACACTGCAGCATAGTACAGCACACTGCAGGATGGCCCAGTACATTGCAGCACACTGTAGACACTGCAGCACACCGCAGCATTTCAGCACACTGCAACACACTGCAGCACACTGCAGCACACTGCAACCGGTGCAGCACGATGCAGCACAGTGTAGCACAATGCAACACAACGCAACACAATGCAGCACAATGCAACACAATGGAGCACAATGCAGGATGGTATGGTACAATGCCACACACTTCAACACACTTCAACACATTGCGGCACACTTCAACACATTGCAGGATGGTACAGTACATTGAATCACACTGCAGGATGGTGCAGTATATTGAGCACACTGCAGCACACTACAGCACACTACAGCACATTTCAGCACACTGCAGCACAACGCAGCACACTGCAGGATGACCCAGTACAGTGTAGCACAGTGTAGCACAGTGTAGCACAGTGTAGCACAGTGTAGCACAGTGTAGCACAGTGTAGCACAGTGTAGCACACGGTATCACACTGCAGCACTCTGCAGTACACTGCAGCACTACAGTACACCACATCGCACTGCAGGACGGCCGAGTACATTGGAGCACACTGTAACACATTGCAGCGAACTGTAGTACACTGGAGCACAATGTAGCACACTGCAGCATAGTACAGCACACTGCAGGATGGCCCAGTACATTGCAGCACACTGTAGACACTGCAGCACACCGCAGCACACTGCAGCACACTGCAGCACACTACACCACACTGCAGCACACTGCAGCACACTGCAACCCGGTGCAGCACGATGCAGCACAGTGTAGCACAATGCAACACAACGCAACACAATGCAGCACAATGCAGCACAATGCAGCACAATGCAGGATGGTATGGTACAATGCAGCACACTTCACCACACTTCAACACATTGCGGCACACTTCAACACATTGCAGGATGGTACAGTACATTGAATCACACTGCAGGATGGTGCAGTACATTGAGCACACTGCAGCACACTACAGCACACTACAGCACATTTCAGCACACTGCAGCACACTGCAGGAAGACCCAGTACACTGTAGCACAGTGTAGCACAGTGTAGCACAGTGTAGCATACGGTATCACACTGCAGCACTATGCAGTACACTGCAGCACTACAGTACACCACAGCACACTGCAGGACGGCCGAGTACATTGGAGCACACTGTAGCACATTGCAGCGAACTGTAGTACACTGTAGCACAATGTAGCACACTGTAGCACACCGTAGCACACTGCAGCCTAGTACAGCACACTGCAGGATGGCCCAGTACATTGCAGCACACTGTAGACACTGCAGCACACTGCAGCACACTGCAACACACTGCAGCACACTGCAGCACACTCCAACACACTGCAACACAATGCAACACAATGCTGCACATTGCAGCACACTACAGCACACTACATCACAGGAAAGCACAATACAGCATACTGCATCACAATGCAGCACATTGCAGCACACTGCACCATATCTCAGCACACTACATCTCACTGAAGCACACTGAAGCACATTGCAGCACATTTAAGCACACTGCATCACATTACAGCACACTGCAGCACACTGCAGCACATTGCAGCACATTGTATCACATTGCAGCACAGTAAAGCACACTAAAGCAAACTGCAACACACTGCCACACTCATACCCTGCAGCATACTGCAGCAAACCAAAGCACACTAAAACATGCTGAAGCACATTGTAGCACACTGAAGCACACTGAAACACATTGAAAAAATATGAAACACAATGAAACACAATGAAACATACTGAAACACACTGAAGCACAGTGCAGCACACAACAGCACGCGGACACACACTGCATCACACTGCAGCATGCTGAAACACACTGACGCACACTGAAGCACACTGAAACACACTGCATCACACTGAAACACACTGCAGCACACTGTAACATACTACAGCACTCTGACACACACTGCAACACACTGCAGCACACTGAAGCACACTGAAGCACACTGAAGCACACTGAAGCACACTGTGGATCATTCCTAATTCTGATCAAATGAGGATGACAAACATGTCTGCCCGCTCCTAAATCTGAACAAATGTGAATGAAAAAGATGTCTGCCCGCTCCTAAATCTGAACAAATGTGAATGAAAAAGATGTCTGCCCGCTCCTGATATTCACACCTACTTTTGTGGTCGTTGTGTGGCCTAATTCGGCTTACAGGTAGCAGGAAACACGGACAGCTGCTATAGAAATGCTTCCATGCAGTGCACCTGAGGGGAAAAACACATTTTCCCTTCAGAGAATTGTGAAACCTTAGCCCACTCTTGTTTTGCACAACCTCCGTCATTTGCCTGACAGTTCATTTGATGACGTCACACCCCTCTTGTTGCTAATTTATTTACACAGTGGCTGACCTTCAGCGCAAAGAACTAAGTGAGTGATTGGGGTTTTACGCTCTCACAACATGTGGGGTAATATTGTGAAGGGCATCGCATTGCGACAGTGCAAACTCTTGATTGTTTCATTCTCATGGAGTTACTTCATTAATACCCCAAGCTGCGGGCCCTTCATGCAATATGCCACTGAGTCGCAGTATTCTAATAGTAAACCAGTATCGTATGTATGTTGCCGTACTTATATTTGCCCAGTGCTATGCGAGGTTAATAAGGAATTACTTGGTTGGTGGTTTAATGCCGTATTGGCATCAAAGGCTATATTGATGGTGAAATGCTATTGGTCAGTGTGATCTATTCTGTAGGTCTTGTGCAAATTAAAGCAGAATGATTTGTGATGCAATCTTGAAGCAGTTAAATTTGTATTAAATGACAACAAAATTTAACTAACAAACCATGCTAGCAGGCAATACAGTCCAGTCGTTCTTTGGGACTCTGAAATTTGTTTGTCCTTTTCATTGAAAAATAGGCATTATTTACATTAAAATGAGGCAATCAAATCTACACTCTTGAGCAGAATGTGTCTGAGTGATAGTGAACACTAACACTCAATGCACTCATGGGGCGGGGGTTGGTTGGTAAAGCCCCAGTCACACCTTACCGGACTGGGGAACCGGACATGAACCGGACACTGTCCGATGATGTAAGGTAATGTCTGGTACATGTCCGGTACCCATCCGGCGGTGTCCGGCGGTATCCGGTGGTGTCCGGCGGTGTCCGGTACAAGTTTTGAACATGCACTAACCTTGAACCGGACACCACCGGACTGAAGTGTACGGTTGGTGTCCGTTTTAAGTCTGTTTCGTCCGTTTCGTCCGGTTCATGTCCGTTACTCATCCGTTAGGTGTCCGTTTTGTATCCTGAAGAGTCCGTTGACGGTGCTGCGGGAATTCGGTCCTTCGGTTTTTGGCGCGTCCGTGAACAGTCCGGTAGGTGTCCGGTAGGTGTCCTGTTGGTGTCCGGTTGGTGTTGGTTGTTGTCCGTTTGGTGTCCGGTCCGTCCGTTTGACGTCCGTTTAGCGTCCGTTTAACGTCCGTTTGATCTGGGGGATGCTGCAACAGTTTGTCACCGGACACCACCGGACTAGAACATTCTTTGTCCGCTGGTGTCCGGTACTCAGTCCGGTGAGGTGTGACTGGGCCTTTATTCATTGAGTACAACTGTGTGAGTCAGCCAAGGGTGGCCAATGGGCCATCGAGTTGGGAATACTTGGTACCACCGATAGGAGATGATAGGGGTTTAGAAGCCCGTTCCTCCATCAGTACCGTACATGTTTGATTAAAACATATGATGGGTGTTGAAAAGAATAGTAAATATAAGTCTCAATATTAATGATTACAATAAACATCATATGGAAAACGGTATGCTGATTAATAAAGACATTTACAAAATCAAGGTATACATAGATATGACCAGAAGACTAATTATTCGGTGGGGGGTGACGAGGGGAGAAGAAACTGTTCATTCTAATTTTAAGAGATGTTTACAAAATCAGTGTATTGCTTGCATATATGGAATTTGACATATACATGGTCAAATTACTAGTGCTTCGATGATGGTAATAGAAAGAAAATGTTATTTTGGTGAATAAAGACATTTACAAAATGAAGGTATAGCTTGCATAAATGCCGCATCAACATAGATATGGCCAGAAGACAAATCATTGAGTGATGGGGGAAACAAAATTGCTATTCTGGTAAACAAAGATATTTATAAAAATGAGGGTAATATAGTTTTCTGGGATGTGTCTTTGGCGCCTTCAGCTTTCATGGGCTGGGCTAAGTGAGGCAATTAGTAAGGTCCTGAGCAGTTGCTTCATCACAGTGTGGAGGCTGGCCGGCTTCATTATGGATGTAGGCGCAGAACCTGCAGCGTAGTGAACTGTTCACCTGCCACCAGGTGGCGTGTCGGTGGGGGTAGGCAGGCGGGGAGAGTAGGACGTGGGAGGGAGAAGGGGAGAGACAAGGATAGGGCAGGAAGGGAATGGGGCCAGGAAGGGCGGTGAGAGAGAGGGAAGTGGGATAGGAAAGGAGGGAGACGAGGGGAAGAGCGGAGGCTGGGGGAGGGGTGTAGGTGAGAGGGAAGGTGGAGGAAGGAGGGGGAAGGGGGCAGGGTGGTGGGAGGGGAGTAGGATAGAAGGAAGGTGGAGAATGAGCGGAAGGGGACAGGGCGGTGAGAGGAGTGTAGGATAGAGGAAGGTGGACAATGAGGTGAAAGGGACAGCGTGGTGAGAGGGGCGTAGGATAGAAGGAAGGAGGAGAATGAGCGGAAGGGGACAGGGGGGTGTGAGGGGGAGTAGGACAGAAGGAAGGTGGGAGAATGAGGGGAAGGGACAGGGGCCATGAGAGGGATAGGATAGAGGCGGGTGGAGAATAAAGGGAAGGGGACAGGGCGGTGAGAGGGGCATAGGATAGAAGGACGGTGGAGAATAAAGGGAAGGGGACAGGGCGGTGAGAGGGGAGTAGGATAGAAGGAAGGTGGAGAACGAAGGGAAGGGGACAGGGCGGTGAGAGGGGAAGGGGACAGGGTGGTGAGAGGGGGTTAGGATAGAGGAAGGTGGACAATGAGGGGAAAGGGACAGGGCCATGAGAGGGGCAGAGGATAGAGGAAGGTGGACAATGAGGTGAAGGGGACAGCGCGGTGAGAGTGGCGTAGGATAGAAGGAAGGAGGAGAATGAGCGGAAGGGGACAGGGGGGTGAGAGGGGAGTAGGATAGAGGAAGGTGGACAATGAGGGGAAGGGGACAGGGCGGTGAGAGGGGAGTAGGATAGAGGAAGGTGGACAATGAGGTGAAGGGGACAGGGTGGTGAGAGGGGAGTAGGATAGAGGAAGGTGGACAATGAGGGGAAGGGGACAGCGCGGTGAGAGTGGCGTAGGATAGGGTGGTGAGCGGGGCGTAGTCTAGAGGAAGGAGGACAATGAGGGGAAGCGGACAGGGTGGTGAGAGGGGCAAAGGATAGAGGAAGGTGGACAATGGGGGAAGGGGGCAGGGGGGTGAGAGGGGCGGTAGGGATAGAGGAAGGTGGACAATGAGGGGAAGGGGAAGGGGGGTGAGAGGGGGCGTAGGTTAGAATGAAGGTGGACAATGAGGGGAATGGGACAGGGCGGTGAGCGGGGCATATGATATAAGGAAGGTGGAGAATGAGGGGAAGGGGGCAGGGCCGTGAGAGGGGCATAGGATAGAAGGAAGGTGGACAATGAGGTGAAGGGGACAGGACAGTGAGAGGGGCGGAGGCTAGAGGAAGGAGGAGAATGAGCGGAAGGGACAGGGGGGTGAGAGAGGGTGTAGGATAGAGGAAGGTGGACACTTAGGGGAAGGGGACAGGGCGGTGAGAGGGGCGTAGGATAGAGGAAGGAGGACAATGAGGGGAAGGGGACAGGGTGGTGAGAGGGGCGTAGCGTAGAGGAAGGAGGACAATGAGGTGAAGGAGACAGGGTGTGAGAGGGGCGTAGGCTAGAGGAAGGAGGACAATGAGGGGAAGCGGACAGGGTGGTGAGAGGGGCGTAGGATAGAGGAAGGAGGACAATGAGGGGAAGCGCACAGGGCCGTGAGAGGGGCATAGGATAGAGGAAGGTGGACAATGAAGGGTAGGGGACAGGGTCGTGAGAGGGGCATAGGATAAGAGGAAGGTGGAGAATAAGGCAAAGGGGACAGGGCCGTGAGAGAGGCATAGGATAGAGGAAAGTGGACAATGAGGGGAAGCGGACATGGCCATGAGAGGGGCGTAGGATAGAGGAAGGTGGACAATGAGGGGAAGGGGACAGGGCGGTGAGAGGGATGTAGGATAAGAGGAAGGACGACAATGAGGGGAAGAGGATATGGTGGTGAGAGGGCCATAGGATAAGAGGAAGGTGGACAATGAGGGGAATGGGACAAGGCGGTGAGCGGGGCATAGGATAAAAGGAAGGTGGAGAATGAGGGGAAGGGGACAGGGCCGTGAGAGGGGAGTAGGATAGAACGAAGGTGGAGGATGAGGTGAGGGGACAGACCTTAGATGTTGCTAGGACGTAAGACCACGAACAAGAACAACTCTATGCAGCAATAAACCCCCCTTACTGTGCAAGTCTGATGAGTTAGTGAACCCATACCTAGGTGGCGCCACCGTGTCTGATGGAGGAACTATGTTATATAATGGGGCTGTCACACTACGACGTAACGACGTCAACGTAGGGAGAACGTGAAGAACGTTGAACTTCTCGGCGTAGTATGCAAATTTGGGCACAAGTTGAATGTGGATGCAGCGTAGTGGACGAGAGAGTAACGTCGGTAAAGCGTAGTGATACCATCGTTCGACGAGAGAGGTCAACGTAATGACGCTGACGGAACGTTATGAACGTTATTCCATCGTCAGAAGAACGTTACGTGATGTTAGCTACGTCATGAGACGTTGAACGTACGTTGAATGCACGTTCTCCTGACGTTCTCCTGACGTTCTCCTGACGTTCTCCTGACGTTCCCATTACGCCCCGTGGGCATTTGCACTTGGTTTAATGGGGGTCAACGTAGTGGAACGTAGTTGAACGTAGTGAGGAGCGTTGGAATAACGTCCGTTTAACGTCATTGACGTTCGCTGAACGTGAACAGAACGTACGGCGAACATAAACCCTTACGTTCGACCTACGTCGAAACTTTTGAACATGTCCAAAACCTCGACGGAACTCGACGTAACACGACGTAATGTGACGTAGCTCGACGTCACTCTAACGTCATTATGACGTCATCATAACGTAATCCAACGTACATCAACGTAATGACGAAATATCACCACGTTAGGCTCACGTTGACTCATTACGTCGTAGTGTGACAGGGGTATAAGACACGAGGCAGGCAGTGCCGAATGTTTAACAGAGAATGTCGGGCCTGTTTATATTTACATACTGGCTGGTTTATGGCTGGTGATGCACCCTGCTGGAAACTCAGCCTTCGGCTTCATCCTCCCGGAATTATCACCAACTGCTCTCATGAATATATGTGGTGCTCTCATGAATATTTGTGGTGTTCTCTGTGGCATAGTGGTTAGAGTGTCTGACTTTTTTCTAGGTCGGACTCCTAATCTGAAGGTCAGCGATTCGATTCCCTGTGCCCCCCACCTCTGCCAATTTGGATTTCCACCGCTGTGTATAAGTTACAGCGTCATCAAAGGCCAGTTGCTCTCATACCATTTCTATGTGGTGTGGGATGTAAAAAATCCCTTGGGTCGGTAAAAGTGTAGGCTCGGGCTTTCTATCGACAAACTGTCTAATGGTGAAAACAAGCCTATTCAGGCTTATCCATGATAGGCAGTATAAATCTTCAACAAAAAAATGTTAAAGCTGCTTAGTCCGATAAAAGCGTTAACATTTTGAAGCCAAAACAATCATATAGATTTGATCCTACATATCAAACGGACATATGGATGCACTTATTAATAATGTGTGCTCACTTAGAAGGGAACACTGACTCAAGTTAATAGAACATGTTACTGCTCAAGAGTTTTTGCATGCTTCTCAAAATTAATTTGGCATGTTTCAACTTCAAATATCTCCAAAGTTAGCCATTTAAAATAAAAGTTGTTTCAAACTAATGTAAGATCAATTATATTCATCAACATAATATATTTTTCTCAGGAAATGGCAGAAACTCCAAAGCATCTTTCGGTGAAACTTATTCAGAGTAATGACACAAGTCAAACAAATCAGGCGAAACAGGTAGAAATGTTGGGATGTCATAAGATGCCTCTCGGGCAATCGCGGATATTCTCAGATATTCTCTGCACCTGGTGCCACCTACCGGCGCACCACAGAACTACAATGCCACATCAAACAGATATAGAGAGTAGCAGAATAATACGCGCATGTTGCACTTTGTTCGCCCCGTAAATGTAGGAAAGTTTATGGTAAGTAGTATAGGAGGGTTCTTTTGAGCATAAAATTATATAATCCAGGCTCTGAGAGAGTGCATTGACCTTAAACGCCCCCTCTCAGAGAGTCAGTTGTCCTTAGATGACCCTTTCTGAGAGTCTCCATGTGTGTGGAGGGGGTTGATTGTCCTTAGATGACCTGTTTGTCCTGAGATGACCTGTTTGTCCTTAGATGACAAACCAACCCCCTCCACACCCATGGACGCTCTCAGAAGGGGTCATCTAAGGACAACAGGCTCTCTCGGAGGGAGCATGTAAGGTGAATGGACTCTCTTAGAGCCAGGATTACGTAATGTTATGCTCAAAAGAACCCTCCTATACAACTATGGTATGTGTGTCTTATATATATATATAGGATAGTCGGACATTGTTTCACGCTCATCTCATTTGCATCTCATTTGCATTATATCAGCTATTATATAGTTTACAGGAGTTATATCAGAATAGTTGTTTGTATTTGCATAATAATATATGATGTTGAGGGTTACTAAATAACCCGGATATGGTGGCTGATTCGGTAGAGCACAGGACACGCGAATTTAGCACTCGGTTATTAAAGCTGCCTAGTCCAATGAACTATCAAATTTTCAAAACCAAAGCAATTTTCTAGAATTGATGCTACATATCTAATACCCCTGTCGCACTACAACGTAATGAGCAAACGTAAGCCTGACGTGATCACGTTGTGTCATTACGTTGACATACGTTGGGTTACGTTATGATGACGTCAGAATGACGTTAGACTGACGTCGAGCTACGTCACATTACGTTGTGTTACGTCAGCGCGCATCAAAGTTTTGAACCTGTTCAAAACTTTCGACGTAAGTAGAACGTAAGGGTTTACGTTCGCCGTACGTTCTGTACACGTTCGGCGACCGTCAATGACGTTAGACGGACATTAGTCAAACGCTGACCCACATTAATGGTGGTGGGAAGGTGCAGTCCGCATAGGGAGTTTGACGCCCCTGCACTGCAGGGTTGTAAACACTGTCTTGTGGTACAGGTTCTTGACAGAACCAAAGGCTAAGGGAGCAAACCCTAAACAGAAAA
Organism: Branchipolynoe longqiensis; assembly: GCA_030323885.1. Taxonomy (NCBI): domain Eukaryota; kingdom Metazoa; phylum Annelida; class Polychaeta; order Phyllodocida; family Polynoidae; genus Branchipolynoe; species Branchipolynoe longqiensis. The sequence goes on from CM059191.1 coordinate 100,992,551, forward strand.
CCATGTCACTGTGGCATCATTAAGGGCGGTTGATGTATGAAACTCCCAACATCTCCCGACCAGCCACTGCAGGGACAATTGGTTTTGTGCCTGTCTTGACATGTTCTTGCCGGTGTGAAACCTCTATTTGCTCCCCGAGAGAGTGCCGCTGGTAACTTGCAAAAGCCAGCAGCACTTCAACACTTTTGCAGGCAGCTTTCATGAAATGTACAACCGCACAAAACATCATACCGGCTCGGTCGTCCCCCAGGTTACCAAGGACCGCGCTGCTCAATCTCATCTTCCGTTGACAGTGGAAAATCAGCTAAGAAGAAGAACACAACACATGATGATGATGATGACGGCGTGCTTGCCAAAACTAATGTGACATGTTTTGCGCTTCAAATATTTCATAACTTAGCCATTTAAAATAAAAGTTACTTCTAATTAAAGTAAGGTAGATCATGACAATCAATTTAATATATTTATCTCAGAAAAACGACAGAAACTCAAAGCCATCGGACTCTGTAACCTTAAGAAGCAAGCGTTTATGAGCCCAAAGAGACTGTAATCAATATATTGTTTAGTGAAAGAGCTTGGGGGTTCGAGCACCCTATGTCTTGTACGTAAACATGCCAAGCCCCAGCTTCGGTCTGTCATCAGTGACCAGCTTTGATTGTGTATTGCGGTTTTATGTCCTAACAACATCTACAGTCATATCAGGGCGGGTAGCGAGTTGTGACAGTACACACTCATGGCGACTTGGCGAGTGTTTCCCAACAGGGAGATCAGGCTACCGATACCGTAACCCGGTATCCCACTCAGTCGCATTATCCTGATAGTGAGATAACCAGTACTTATCCTATCATGGTAATCCCAAGCGCCTGGGTAGGTAGCGGCAAGTATAACATTTGTAAGTCATTCGTTTGATTTGGCCTGGATAAAAAAACTCAAAAACTCCCACACTGAGTAGTGAGCAGCAGGCAGTGACTGAAGAGACAGGTGTTCTCGCAATCAGTTCTACTCAGACTTTATTAAAAGAACAGGTCTGTAATTACCGCAATCAGTTCCTTTAGATTTGACATGAACACTTGTCAAATTATCATGTTCATGGGCTAAATTGAGTCTGAGTTCATACAGCAATATCAGCAGTTCTGTGCGTCTTTTATGCACATTTCTTCTTTTTTTTGTAAATTAATTTTATTCATATGTGTCTTTTATTCATATGGGTCTTCCGGCCGTAAGGGCTACATGTATCTAGGTATTTAGACAATTTAACAAATATATTTTTACATGGTTTTTATAGTAACTTGAAATGTGAAGTAGAATCTGAATTTTTTATTTTTTTTTATATTTTTTTTTGACGAGGTATTTACTCTGCCCATAACGTATAAGCTCCCCTGAGGGTGCTTGTTTTCAATGCTGGACATGATATGTTCCTTTCCCCAGGAGTGTTTACCCGTGTCTGCTCAGGTCAGCCTTCTGCAATTTTGGTTGTTAGTAATAGCCTATGTTAGTTTTTTTTGTAATTTCCCACTTTTTTTGTCTAGTCTGAGTATGATACCTAATGGAGCAGTCACACTACGACGTGTTGCATCAACGTTGGACAACGCGTGGGAACGTGTTGGGTTTTTGGGCGAAACGTCGGAACGCGTCGGAACGCGTCGGGCAGAACGTGTTCGACGTGTTCGCCTTGTGTGTTGTGTCCTCACAGCGTTCGTCCATGTCAGGAAAAGATAGAATCGTTATAGATGTCGAGCTATCCCCCGTACCTCCTGTGTATATCCTGAACCCGCCATAGAACCGCCCCCGCATCACACCGTCCACGCCCCCCCCCACAAAACCCCCCCCCCCCCCCCCCCGCCCCCCCCCGCCCCCGCCTCATACTACCTCCCGCTGAGCCCGCGCTTGCATCCCCCACCCCACAAACCGCCTCGCCTGCCGAGCACGCATCAGGGCCTAGCGCCGAATAGTTTTGGTTGCTTGCACAAAACTTTCGGCGCTGGCCGACGCGCGCCGACGGGTTGGCTAGCGCGTTACGGGCACGTTTTCAGTACGTCGATACGCGTTACCAGCAACGCGCCGGCAACGCGCCTGTAACGCGCCTGTAACGCGTCAACAACGCATTGATAACATGCTTGGAACCCGTCGACTTCTTGGGAACCCGCCGATAACACGGCGATAAGACGTTGATAACACGCGCCCAACCCGCCATCTGCGACTGACGCGCCGGCGACTCGCCGATAACACGTTGATAACAGGTCGATAAGACGCTAGCAGCCGTGGGAATGCGGCGCAACTTTTGAGAAATTGGGTCAAGCGGCGGGGGTTTCTTGCGCGCAACACGCTGGCGGCGCGCCAATAACACGCGAGCAACGTGCTGGCAACATGCTGTGATGTTTCGACTTTTCGCAAAACCCGCCGAAAAGTTTGACGTTTCTCGACGCGTTGAATATATTTAAGCGCGTTGGCGGCACGCCGCAATACACGTCATAGTGTGACTGCTCCATTAGCCTACTATGTACATCTACTCAGGTAACATGCAGGCTTGCGGGAGAGGATCCCGTTCTATTCAGATTTTTTGATTTTTTGATTTGTTACAGCATCCTTTCACCTAAACCCTGTCCTTAGATAGTGCACTTGTGTGCTAGAACACACTCGGACCCTTTAGGACTGCGGCCAGGTGGGATGGCTGTGTTGTTTGCCTAGCCATTTTGTATATCAGGGTGGATCATTTGCATGACCGTGGCCTGTCTATTTCTGTCTACACAAAGTCTACACAATGCACACCAATGCAATGCCATCAGGGAGTCAATGGAAAATGACAGTTAATCCCTCCCCCCTCACTTAGCCTCCTCCGCCCCTCGCCTGTCACATTACCCAAACAGAAATCGCTAAGTAAATCACCTAAAATATGCAGCCCTATTGACAGTGAATCATTAGCATAGCGGCGCTCCAGACAAGCTGGTTGATTATACGTCTTATGAGCAGGTGGAGTTGTCACTAACAATTCGCAAACCAACAAGAAATAAATAATAATAATAAAGATGATAATGATGATAATGATGATAATGATAATGGTAATCTGGGACCTCAGGAAGGGAACCCATGCAGGAATATGCCTTGATTGGAGATATTATAGCTGCGATGAGGACAGTTCAGTTGGTTTGCTTTGGAAACCTTTTAGGACAGCACCAACGGCTTTAAAATTAATAACTATTGCTTCCAGGCCTGGTGTTCGTCATTAATCGGATAGGACACGGACTGGTTAGCTCAGTGCCAGAATAATGTGTCTGAGTAGGATATCTGGTCATGGTGATGGTGGCCTGATTTCCCACTGGGGCAGCACTATAAAGTTGTCATTTGTTTGCACTGTCACAAGTTTGTAGCCATCCTGATATAACCTTAGATGTTGCCAGGATATAAAACTCCAATAAGCAAACAATCTATCATAGTTGAAGACAGTGGGCTGCACTTGTTTCCGGTTCCGCCGGTTGATAGCAGGTGGCAACACCGTTGATAAAGTAGGCCTGTTCCTAATGAGCATCGCGCCTCCTAATCAGGGCATGCGCAGAATGTGTGGGACACAGGGGGCCCCTGAACAGGCATTACTGATGCATTATGGGATAGTGGGTCATCTGCAAGTAGTGCTTCTGTATGTAAATTGCATGTATTAGCTAATTTAATTACCATACTTATCGGCATAAACCAGTTAAAATATTTAGCAATTCCAGGGGAAGAATTGCAGTACTAAAGGCCCTGTCACTTTAAGGCGTATGGCGGGAGTGTATTGAAAACCTACGTAGGTCCTGCGCGTGCCGGCCTATGATGACTCTTGGTGACCTTTCGGGTGGTTTTGAGCGTATGTGGAACCTACGAGGAGCGTACGAGGAGCGTATGAGGAGCGTATGGGAGCGTGCTGTGACATTTTTTTACGGTATGGGCCATACGCCCTCATAGGTCGAGATTTTTTTAGCATGCACAAACAAATTTGGACGGACGGATTTATGAAAGCGTATGGCGGTGTATGCCTCATACGCTTCACATAAGCCGTCACCTGGTGGCGTATGAGTAGCGTATGAGTAGCATATGGGTAGCGTATGAGTAGCGTATACGGCGTATGCCGACGTATATGACGTAATGCCGCCATACGCTCCCGCAAAAAACCCTAATGTGACAGCCCCTTAACAGTCTGTACTGATGTATCAGACAATGAGCAATGCAGACCGGGAGAATGCATTAGGGAGTCTAGGTTAGCACTGCAGCCCGGAATGTAAAAGAGGTGGGTTCGATTTCTGCTCTACGCACAGTATTGCCCATTTTCATCACCCCACTTCGACAATAACACCAACAAACTCGATCAGAACTTGTCAAAGAATTCAGGGTGTTCGGAATGAAAAGTGATGGCGGCCATCTTTGTAAGTCAAAGGGGGGAATACTTATTGGGGGGTAAATACACAATTCCTGGATGTAATATACTGTAGGAGTCTGCACTGATCTCTCAGGCAAGTAACCACATAGACAGGTAGGCGTGGGTAGTATGGTGATATCAGGGAGCCTAGGTGGTGTAATGGTTAGCACACTGGCCGGAATGCAAAGAGATGTGGGTTTGAGTCCCGCTCTAGGCGCAATATTTCCCATTTTCATCACCCCCACGACACTGGTTGCCGTGACCATGATCCTATAATGCTATGTGCTGTATGGTTGTTGAACCTGCCCTGTGTACGTATGTGTAAGTGCATTGCCTGTATGTATGTAATTGTAAGCAGTAAAAGACTTACAATTCCAGGGGGACGAGTGTAGTAGTCTGCCCTGACCTCTCAGGCAAGTAACCACATAGACAGGTAGGCGTGGGTAGTATGGTGATAATCAGGCAGCCTAGTTGGTGTAATGGTTAGCACACTGGCCAAAGAATGCAAAGATATGTGGGTTCGAGTCCCGATCAATATTTCCCAATTTCATCACCCCCACGACAATACTATCAGAAAGAAGAGTTAGTGCTCGGGTCTTGACCGGGAATACGAGAACCAACAGGCCACTAATCACTCAAATCAGCTCCCTGAGCTAGTGAGGGCAGGCCGGAAGCACACTGCAATAATCCAGAAAACAGGATGCAGTGTATCTGCCAAAAAGGGTGCATACACTGCAGCCTGCACACGATAGACTACATCATGGTTCCAGCGGCCCGGTGCATTGTGGGATGCATCAGAGCAAAACAAAGCCGCGAGAAGCACATGGCACATGCTAAGACACTGGATGCAGCTATGAAATGTGCTAGTTTCAGCTCATCTCAGCTCTTGTTTGAAACATAGAATACCAACTAAAAAAATATATATAATAAATTACGATATTAATATTTTATCCAGCATTGCATTTACACAAATATATTCAGCACATATTATGCCATGTGCATTTAGATTTAAACAAATCTAGGCACTCAGACTAGTATTAGAGCCATAGCCAGAGTCAGTTTTATTTATTTTATTCATGTTTTTATTTATATCCTATGGTTAATGACATGTAGAAATAGGAAATGAGTAGGGTTAATCAGATATTGGTTATATATTTCTTTGAAACAAGTTGTTGTTGACACATTAGACATTTCAATATTTAGAACAAGAATTACTTCTGGCTAATCAATGGTGATGTAAACATCAGCCTGTAAAGTGACAGAAATTGTATGTTTCTTAGCTCAAAATGCTTAATTATGGAGAGTTGTGTCTTAAACATATTCATTTTATTATTATAATGCATCCTTCCATCCATGCTTATGCCAGATTTTTATGTATTTCTATTTATTTTGAATAAAATGCCAGTTTTGCCCTATGTGTATCGGCAAACTCAATGGCCGTACGCCTTTGCTCTGCTTCCAATGCTATTTTCAGCGCATGCACAGTCGGAACCGTGATGTAGTCTATGGACAGTGTGTATGTGGTCCTGTGCTATTAATGTCAAATGCCAGGATAGGTAGCGACAAGTATAAACTTGTGTAACTGTAAGTCATTTGTTTGACTCGGCTGGTATTCGTACTCCCAACCTTCCGCACAGGAATCCTACGCTCTACCGATTCGACCACTGTGTCCGGTAGGGGATGGTGTAGCACACTGCAACACTCCACATTGGTACAAATAGATACAGGTAGAGTTATTACATTTAATGTAGAATATTAGCTAACACAATTGCACTCTTATGCTATTAATGAACGAATTTAGGACAAGAACCTTTTGAAGTTTCGTTATTAAAGCTGCATTGTCCAATGAACTATACAATTTTCAAAATCAAAACAATTTTCTAGAATTGAAGCCACAAACCAGCGTAGATACTGATGTACTTATTAAGCATTGGCTACTCCATAGCAGGCAATACTGGGGCAATTTAGTACAACCTTTTAAAGCTTATGATGTTAGAGTGTTGTCATGCTTGCCCTGTGGTATGCAGGTATTGCAATACCTCAGGGAGTTTGACGCCCCTGCACTGCAGGGTTGTAAACCACTGTCTTGTGGTACAGGTTCTTGACAGAACCAAAGGCTAAGGGAGCAAACCCTAAACAGAAAACCATGTCACTGTGGCAGCATCAAGGGCGGTTGATGTATGAAGCTCCCAACATCTCCTGACCAGCCACTGCAGCGACAAATAGGTTTGCGTCTGTCTGGACATGTTCTTGCCGGTGTGAGACCTCTATTTGCTCCCTGAGAGAGTGCTGCTCATAACTTGCAAAATCCAGCAGCACTTCAACACTTTTGCCGGCAGCTTTCATGAAATGTACAACCACACAAAACATCATACCGGCTTGGTCGTCCCCCAGGTTACCAAGGACCGCGCTGCTCAATCTCATCTTCCATTAACAGTGGAAAATCAACTAAGAAGAAGAACACAACACATGATGATGATGATGACGGCGTGCTTGCCAAAACTAATGTGACATGTTTTGCGCTTCAAATATTTCATAACTTAGCCATTTAAAATAAAAGTTACTTCTAATTAAAGTAAGGTAGATCATGACAATCAATTTAATATATTTATCTCAGAAAAACGACAGAAACTCAAAGCCATCGGACTCTGTAACCTTAAGAAGCAAGCGTTTATGAGCACAAAGAGTCTGTGATCAATATATATTGCTTAGTGAAAGTGCTTGGGGGTTCGAGCACCCTATGTCTTGTACATAAACATGCCAAGCCCCAGCTTTGGTCTGTCATCAGTGACCAGCTTTAATTGTGTGTTGCGGTTTTATGTCCTAACAACATCTACAGTCATATCAGGGCGGGTAGCCAGTTGTGACAGTACACACTCATGGCGACTTGGCGAGTGTTTCCCAACAGGGAGATCAGGCTACCGATACCGTAACCCGGTATCCCACTCAGTCGCATTATCCTGATAGTGAGATAACCAGTACTTATCCTATCATGGTAATCCCGAGCGCCTGGGTAGGTAGCGGCAAGTATAAAATTTGGAAGTCATTCGTTTGATTTGGCCTGGATAAAAAAACTCCAAACCTCCCACACTGAGTAGTGAGCAGCAGGCAGTGACTGAAGAGACAGGTGTTCTCGCAATCAGTTCTACTCAGACTTTATTAAAAGAACAGGTCTGTAATTACCGCAATCAGTTCCTTTAGATTTGACATGAACACTTGTCAAATTATCATGTTCATGGGCTAAATTGAGTCTGAGTTCATACAGCAATATCAGCAGTTCTGTGCGTCTTTTATGCACATTTCTTCTTTTTTTTGTAAATTAATTTGATTCATATGTGTCTTTTATTCATATGGGTCTTCCGGCCGTAAGGGCTACATGTATCTAGGTATTTAGACAATTTAACAAATATATTTTTACATGGTTTATATAGTAACTTGAAATGTGAAGTAGAATCTGAAATTTATTTTATTTTATTTATTTATTTTTATTGACGAGGTATTTACTCCCCTAAGGGTGCTTGTTTTCAATGCTGGACATGATATGTTCCTTTCCCCAGGAGTGTTTACCCGTGTCTGCTCAGGTCAGCCTTCTGCAATTTTCGTTGTTAGTAATAGCCTATGTTAGTTTTTTTGTAATTTCCCACTTTTTTTGTCTAGTCTGAGTATGATACCTAATGGAGCAGTCACACTACGACGTGTTGCATCAACGTTGGACAACGCGTGGGAACGTGTTGGGTTTTTGGGCGAAACGTCGGAACGCGTCGGAACGCGTTACTGGCGTGTTAGAAACACGTTACGGGCGCGTCGGTACACGTCGGTACATGTAGATTTTGATACAAAACGTCGGCGCGTGTCGGGCAGCGCCGAAAGTTTTGTGCTTGCACAAAACTTTCGGCGCTGGCCGAGGCGCGCCGACGGGTTGGCTAGCGCGTTACGGGCACGTTTTCAGGATGTCGATACGCATTACCAGCAACGCGCCGGCAACGCGCCTGTAACGCGCCTGTAACGCGTCAACAACGCATTGATAACACGCTTGGAACCCGTCGACTTCTTGGGAACCCGCCGATAACACGGCGATAAGACGTTGATAACACGCACCCAACCCGCCATCTGCGACTGACGCGCCGGCGACACGCCGATAACACGTTGATAACAGGTCGATAAGACGCTAGCAGCCGTGGGAATGCGGCGCAACTTTTGAGAAATTGGGTCAAGCGGCGGGGGTTTCTTGCGCGCAACACCCTGGCGGCGCGCCAATAACACGTGAGCAACGCGCTGGCAACACGCTGCGATGTTTCGACTTTTCGCAAAACCCGCCGAAAAGTTTGACGTTTCTCGACGCGTTGAATATATTTAAGCGCGTTGGCGGCACGCCGCAATACACATCATAGTGTGACTGCTCCATTAGCCTACTATGTACATCTACTCAGGTGACATGCAGGCTTGTGGGAGAGGATCCCGTTCTATTCAGATTTTTTGATTTTTTGATTTGTTACAGCATCCTTTCACCTAAACCCTGTCCTTAGATAGTGCACTTGTGTGCTAGAACACACTCGGACCCTTTAGGACTGCGGCCAGGTGGGATGGCTGTGTTGTTTGCCTAGCCATTTTGTATATCAGGGTGGATCATTTGCATGACCGTGGCCTGTCCATTTCTGTCTACACAAAGTCTACACAATGCACACCAATGCAATGCCATCAGGGAGTCAATGGAAAATGACAGTTAATCCCCCCCCCTCACTTAACCTCCTCCGCCCCTCGCCTGTCACATTACCCAAACAGAAATCGCTAAGTAGATCACCTAAAATATGCAGCCCTATTGACAGTGAATCATTAGCATAGCGGCACTCCAGACAAGCCTGTTGATTATACGTCTTATGAACAGGTGGAGTTGTCACTAACAATTCGCAAACCAACAAGAAATAAATAATAATAACAAAAACAATAATGATGATAATGATGATAATGATAATGGTAATCTGGGAACTCAGGAAGGGAACCCATGCAGGAATATGCCTTGATTGGAGATATTATAGCTGCGATGAGGACAGTTCAGTTGGTTTGCTTTGGAAACCTTCTAGGACAGCACCAACGGCTTTAAAATTAATAACTGTTGCTTCCAGGCCTGGTGTTCGTCATTAATCGGATAGGACACGGACTGGTTAGCTCAGTGCCAGAATAATGTGTCTGAGTGGGATATCTGGTCATGGTGATGGTGGCCTTATTTCCCACTGGGGCAGCACTATAAAGTTGTCATTTGTTTGCACTGTCACAAGTTTGTAGCCATCCTGATATGACCTTTGATGTTGCCAGGATATAAAACTCCAATAAGCAAACAATCTATCATAGTTGAAGACAGTGGGCTGCACTTGTTTCCGGTTCCGCCGGTTGATGGCGACACCGTTGATAAAGTCGGCGAGTTCCTAATGAGCATCGCGCCTCCTAATCAGGGCATGTGCAGAATGTGTGGGACGCAGGGGGCCCCTGAACAGGCATTACTGATGCACTATGGGATAGTGGGTCATCTGCAAGTAGTGCTTCTGTATGTAAATTGCATGTATTAGCTAATTTAATTACCATACTTATCGGCATAAACCAGTTAAAATATTTAGCAATTCCAGGGGAAGAATCGTAGTACTAACAGTCCGTACTGATCTATCAGACAATGTGCCACATAGACCGGTAGAATGCATTAGGGAGTCTAGGTTAGCACTGCAGCCCGGAATGCAAAAGAGGTGGGTTCGATTTCTGCTCTACGCACAGTATTGCCCATTTTCATCACCCCACTTCGACAATAACAACAACAAACTCGATCAGAACTTGTCAAAGAATTCAGGGTGTTCGGAATGAAAAATGTGATGGCGGCCATCTTTGTAAGTCAAAGGGGGGAATACTTATTGGGGGGTAAATACACAATTCCTGGATGTAATATACTGTAGTAGTCTGCACTGATCTCTCAGGCAAGTAACCACATATACAGGTAGGCGTGGGTAGTATGGTGATATCAGGGAGCCTAGGTGGTGTAATGGTTAGCATACTGGCCGGAATGCAAAGAGATGTGGGTTTGAGTCCCGCTCTAGGCGCATTATTTCCCATTTTCATCACCCCCACGACACTGGTTGCCGTGACCATGATCCTATAATGCTACGTGCTGTATGGTTGTTGAACCTACCCTGTGTATGTATGTGTAAGTGCATTGCCTGTATGTATGTAATTGTAAGCAGTAAAAGACTTACAATTCCAGGGGGACGAGTGTAGTAGTCTGCCCTGACCTCTCAGGCAAGTAACCACATAGACAGGTAGGCGTGGGTAGTATGGTGATATCAGGCAGCCTAGGTGGTGTAATGGTTAGCACACTGGCCCGGAATGCAAAGATATGTGGGTTTGAGTCCCGATCAATATTTCCCAATTTCATCACCCCCATGACAATACTATCAGAAAGAAGAGTTAGTGCTCGGGTCTTGACCGGGAATACGAGAACCAACAGGCCATTAATCACTCAAATCAGCTCCCTGAGCATGTGAGGGCAGGCCGGAAGCACACTGCAATAATCCAGAAAACAGGATGCAGTGTATCTGCCAAAAAGGGTGCATACAGTGCAGCCTGCCCATGATAGACTACATCAAGGTTCCAGCGCCCCGGTACATTGTGGGATGCATCAGAGCAAAACAAAGCCACGAGAAGCACATGGCACATGCTAATACACTGGGTGCAGCTATGAAATGTGCTAGTTTCAGCTCATCTCAGCTCTTGTTTGAAACATAGAATACCAACTAAAAAAATATATATAATAAATTAAGATATTAATATTTTATCCACCATTGCATTTACACCAACATACTCAGCACATATTATGCCATGTGCATTTAGATTTAGACAAATCTAGGCACTCAGATTAGTATTAGAGCCATAGCCAGAGTCAGTTTTATTTATTTTATTCATGTTTTTATTTATATCCTATGGTTAATGACATGTAGAAATAGGAAATGAGTAGGGTTAATCAAATATTGGTTATATATTTCTTTGAAACAAGTTGTTGTTGACACATTTGACATTTTAATATTTAGAACAAGAATTACTTCTGGCTAATCAATGGTGATGTAAACATCAGCCTGTAAAGTGACAGAAATTGTATGTTTCTTAGCTCAAAATGCTTAATTATGGAGAGTTGTGTCTTAAACATATTCATTTTATTATTATAATGCATCCTTCCATCCATGCTTATGCCAAATTATTATGTATTTCTATTTATTTTGAATAAAATGCCAGTTTTGCCCTATGTGTATCGGCAAACTCAATGGCCGTACGCCTTTGCTCTGCTCCCAATGCTATTTTCAGCACATGCACAGTCGGAACCGTGATGTAGTCTATGGACAGTGTGTATGTGGTGCACTGGGTGATTAGCGACGGGCTCTCCTGTCTGCATACGGGTACGGGGACTGGTTACCATAGTTACTAATTAGGTCACAGTGTGGAAGATCTGAGTCAGCACTCTGTATCAGAATATGGACGGACCGAGCTTGTGAACACATAATAGGTTGTAGTATTTTATCTAATGCAAACTATTTGTAATGGTAATTTCGCTAGTGAAACTTAGAACTTTGTGAGTTTCAAAATCGAACATCTGGAAAGAAACTTGCTAAGATTGGTCAGCAGGAACCATGTGACTATAGATGTAAAGTAAGTTCAAAGTCTGCAGTGAAGGATTGGGCTGGGCGAGGCCCCAGCTCCCAACCTTCCCGTGTCTAAACACGCCAGGTACCAGCTTCAAAAACTTCCTCCTGGAATACTCGTGTTAGGAAATGTTGTATCCATGTTGCCTCTGTACGCTTGTGAATCATGGACCCTCACATCAGAGCTCCAAAGAAGAAATCAAAGGATGGAAACGAGGTCTTACTTCAAGATATACTACGCACATGGTTTATGATGATAGATGGGTGATAATTTGAGAGAGTCGTTTGTTTGCTGTTGCTTTACGTCCCAGGAACATTTAAGGTCATATCAGGACCGGACATTTGAGAGAAGGCTGGAGAGACATTGAAGTTCAGGCGCAAAACCATGTAAACGCCCATCCAAAAATGGATAGAAACTACCATATGATCATACCACCACATCACCTCACTACCATACCACCATACCACCACATCACCTCACTACCATACCACCATACCACCACATCACTGCACCACCATACAACCATACCACCACATCACCACACTACCATACCACCATACCATCATACCACCACATCACCACACTACCATACCACCATACCACCACATCACTGCACCACCATACTACCACATCACCGCACCACCATTCCACCATACCACCATACCACCACATCACCGCACTACCATACCACCTTACCACCACATAACTGCACCACCATTCGACCATACCACTACATCACCACACTACCATACCACCATACCACATCACCACACTACCATACCACCACACCACCACATCACTTCACCACACTACCATACCACCATACCACCACATCACCACACTACCATACCACCATACCACCACATCACCACATCACATCACCACACTACCACACTACCATACCACCACATCACCACACTACCATACCACCATACCACCCCATCACCACACTACCATACCACCATACCACCCCATCACATCACCACACTACCATACCACCATACCACCATACCACCACATCACCACACTACCATACCACCATACCACCACATCACCACACTACCATACCACCATACCACCACATCACCACACTACCATACCACCATACCACCAAAAAAAAAAAAAAAAAAAAAAACATAACACAATAACATACCAACATAACAATCAACACACTAACAATACCACAATACCAACATAACAACACAACAATACCACAATACACCAATCAACAACTAATAACACCATAACCACATCAACACAATAACATAATAACACCAAATCACCACACTAAAATAACCAAAATAAACCAAATACACAAATAACACATACCACCACATCACCACACTACCATACCACCATACCACCATACCGCCACATCACCGCACAACCATGCCACTACATCACCACACCACCATGCCACTACACCACCACATCACTACACCACCATAACACTACACTACCACACCACCACGCCACAACACCACAACACAACCATACCACCACGCCACGATTACAGCCATACTAGTTTAAATGCACCAATCCCCTGTGCCATCTCCGCTCCTGTCCAAACTCGGACCGTGTTTCCCTCTCTCTTCTTCTGTCGATATCTTGTCGCCCCTTCTCCCGCTACATTGCGGTATGTTTTTGGTGGGTTTGTTCGTTGTTTTTGACTGCCACAAGGCCAGATCTTCGTGACAGGCAACCACTCCACACTTCTCTCAGCGTTTGGTGACCATTAGTATAATCACTTGAAACGTATATAGGCTGGTCAAATAAGATGTGCTGTTCGGGAATCGATAGTAGCGTGCTTCGCCACCAGAGGGCGGGTCGGTGCCACCGAGTGCAGGAAGCTCACGTGATGGTTCTAAGTTGGAGCACAGGTGAAGTATACCTGTCAGTTACTGCCACAGTATACCTCAGCATTAAGTGTTAGCGTTTACTCGATATTAAATGTGACTGTGGCTGCCTACTTAGTATTAACAGTCACTGCCTATGAAGAAGTAACTGTCACTGCCTACTTAGCATTAACAGTCACTGCCTACTTAGCATTAACAGTCACTGCTTATTTAGCAGTAACAGTCACTACATACTTAGTATTAACTGTAATTGTCACTGCCTACTTAGTATTAACAGTCACTGCCTATTTAGCAGTAACATTCACTGCCTTCTTAGTATTAACAGTCACTGCCTATTTAGCAGTAACATTAACTGTAACTGTCACTGCCTACTTAGCATTAACTATCATTGCCTACTTAGCATTAACAGTCACTGCCTATTTAGCAGTAACATTTACTGCATACTTGGTATTAACTGTAACTGGCACTGCCTACTTAGCATTAATTATCACTGCCTACTTAGTATTAACAGTCACTGCCTATTTAGCAGTACCAGTCACTGCCTACATAGTATTAACAGTCACTGCCTATTTAGCAGTAACATTAACTGTAACTGTCACTGCCTACTTAGCATTAACTATCATTGCCTACTTAGCATTAACAGTCACTGCCTATTTAGCAGTAACATTTACTGCATACTTAGCATTAACAGTCATTGCCTATTTAGCAGTAACTAACAGTCACTACATACTTAGTATTAACTGTAACTGTCACTGCATACTTAGCATTAACTGTTACTGCCTACTTAGTATTAACTATCACTGCCTACTTACCATTAAGTGTCAATGCCTACTTAGCATTAACTGGACTACCCACTTAGCATTAACTGTAACTGCCTACTTAGCATTAGCTGTCACTGCCCACTTAGCATTTATTGTCACTGCCTACTTAGCATTAATTGTCATTGCTGACTTGACATTAACTCTCACTGCCTACTTGGCATTAGCTGTTACTGCCTACTTAGCATTAACAGTCACTACATACTTAATAGTAACTGTTACTGCCTACTTAGCATTAACTGTTACTGCCGACTTAGCATTAGCTGCCACTGCCTACTTAGCATTAACTCTTGCTGCCTACTTGATATTAACGGTCACTGACTAGTTAGCATTAACTGGCACTGCTGACTTAGCATTAAGTGTCACTTTCTACTTAGCATTAACTGTCACTGCCTATTTACTATGTACTGTCACAGCCCACTTAGCATGTTGCACAGTGATCTGCTACCCATAACATTATGTCACTAAAATTGCTATCAGAGCCCGGTTCGTGGTGAAAATCCTCTGTAGGACCTTTTCCACGGAGCATATTGCACTGTGAGCTGCTTCCCACAACATTGGCTCTTGAAACTTCTCATTTGAGAGGTAGAAATCCTCTATATGGGACCTTTTCCACTGAGTATACTCCATAGTGAGCTGCTTCCCACAACATTGGGTCTTGAACACGCCATGAGACGGTGAAGCTTGGTGGTGGAAATCCTCTATGATACCCTATTCACTAGGAATGACTCACATAGCCAGGTAAGTGTAGATAGGGTGATTGCATCAGTGAACCTAGCTGGTGTAATCATCACTCAGCAAGCCAGTCCAAGAATGACAAAACCTATGGGTTCATAAAACTGTTCTGGACAAAATATTTCCTATTTTCATCATCCCTATTACTATTATGTTCGTCCTGATATGACATTGGTGCCGTGATCAAAATCGCATGCAAGCTACATACTGAAAGGTTGCTTAACCTACCTTGTGTATACATGTTCGTTGTCATTGTATATGTAATTGTAAGCATTAAGAACAACTTATGGATACAAACCATTTAACAGAGTTACAATTCCAGGGAGGTGAGTGAAGTCGTGTACATTACATTCTCAGGAAAGGAGCCACATAAACAGCTAGATCAGCAATTTTTATTTCTGGTAGGCATAGCGGCATTTTCTAGAAATGGGTTCATATTATATCAAATAAATTGATATGTACTGTCAATATTACACTTATTCTTAATACTGTGCCGTTGTATCAGCTCTATGTTTTTCACCATTCAACTTTTCAACTCTTGTAAACAATTGTGCAAACTTGGTGGTTTAGTTTATTAATAGTTCTATGGTTTTGCATTTATTATTTTGGAAAGAAGCAAAAGTTACGAAGCAACATCTTTCATGGCGAGTTCACGCTCAATGCTTGATGAGAGATGAGATCATTTACGATGGCGGTGTCATGATGTTATAGTGGATAGTCTTTTAGTCAGAAGCAGAGAGGATCAGCACTTTCGATCTACAATGGTTAGTTCAGGTAAATTATCAATCTGTACGTTCAAATCTACAATGTTTATGTCAGGTCAAATGTCAGTCTCTTCATTCACATGTCAATTGGTGTGCAGGACTCAAACCCTCAACCAATTACCGGAGGGGTTGAGTTCCGGCCAACAGGAGGTATCTTGGGACATGGTGACGCGGGTGACATCCAGGACCCCAGCTGCATGATCTCTGGGATCATGCTGCTGGCTGCAACACATGCTGGGCACCCCCTCTCCATAGACTGTGTAGTATCTACTCTTCCGGAGCCTTCACACCAGTTGCTGCCAGTCCCAATGGATGACAGCAAGCATCACCGGTGCCTGTAGGGGGACATTGCCAACCACGACGAAGGCTGGTCCACTATGGTGAGGCTGCTGGAAGATGACATATCGGTTCCAGCCTGCCACGGGGCAACATGGTGAGCCTGGTAGGCTTTGAATGATGATGTAGTATGCCTGGTCTGCCCTCCACCTGGTCTTCGTGGTTCGGACTAGTACTGTTAGCCCCGCTGCCATTCTGGTAATGTCTGCCCATCTCAGGTAGTGGCCTGGATCTTGTGTGGATCCACTCGTGAGGAGGTTGCCTTGACAGAATAGGGTTGGGGAAAGGGTTAATTTCACAATACAGAGGGCGCCACCTACACCCGCAGCACTTGATGTGTGTGCAGGTGGGTGGGGCTGGGTTAGCCAATAAATCCCCGGTCACATAGCCCTTAGTGGACGTAGTTGAAAGTAGTTGAACGTAGTTGAACGTAGTTGAACGTAGTTGAACTTACCGGCATTCATACTTGTCCGTGATGTTAACTTGGTAATACCGAGGGTGAGCCATGATCTCCGATTTAATTTTTGGACATGTTCAAAAGAGCGGTACGTTAAAGGCTGAATTTGCATCTGTGATGCTAACATACTCTAGCATACTCTAGCATAATCTAGCATACTCTAGCATGCTCTAGCATACTCTAGCCTACTCTAGCATACTCAAGCCAACTCTAGCATGCTCTAGCATACTCTAGCATACTTGGCCGAAGCCCTGGTCACATAGCCATTAGTGGACATAGGCGAACGTAGTGGAGGCTAACATAGTTGAACGCAGTTGAACATAGTTGACCATACCGGCATCCATACCATAACGTATTTATCTGTACTGTAACGTATGTATCCGTACTAAAACCTGCCATACCTTAACGTATTTCAATGTGGTTTAACATACTTACACCACGTTTGACCCACATTAATCTATCCTACGGATCACTAAGTCCACAAACAGCTATGTGACCAGGGCTTTAGGGAGAACAGTTGAGGTAGCACCTGCCAGGGATAGCCTGTGTAGTGAGGGTTACATAACATGGGGGAGGGTGTAGACACTATTATTAGAGCTGCATAGCCCCGATGAAGCATACCATTTTCAAAACCCCAAAACTCACCTAGATTTAAGTATACATGTGTAACTCAGACACTGATGCACATATTAAACATGTTGTTGCCACATAGAAGAGGCCACTCAGTCAATTAGACAGAACCTGTTGCTGCATAAGTCTATGGGTGTCAGAGTTTTGGCAAGCTTGCCAAAATTAGTTTTGCATGTTTGTATTTCAAATGTCTCAAACGTTAGCCATTTAAACTGAAAGTTGTTTCAAACTAAAGTGAAGTAGATTATTTAAAACTAATTAATATATTTATCTAAAAAGAATGGATAGAAACTAAAATTCATCGAACTATGCAACTTTAAGAAGGGGATGCATTGGAGGCTTAAGTTATCTTCAAAGGGCTCGGGAACCAGTTTCAGCTGTAGACGTCACAACATGTCCATCCACCCGGCTTAGACAAGGTTGCATCTAACTCCTACCCATGAGCTAGTTTCACATTGGGAACAAAATAACTAGACACTTGGTGTTTGTCGACCTTTAAGAGGCCTATGTCAAATATGACCGGAAGTGACAGCAAATGTCACATACATCACTCGTCATATGATGATGACCTTCTCAAAGTGCGGTTATTATCAGCACACCGGCAGAGGAAGCCTGAATCGCTAAAGTGCATGTCGGACCTTACCGGATTGAGGAATCAAACAGAAACCGGACACTGTCCGCTGAAATACGGCAATGTACGGTCCAGCGTGTCCATTTTCTGTCCGGTGGTGTCCGGCGGTGTCCGGTGGTGTCCGGTACAAGTTTTGAACATGCACAAAACTTGTACTGGACACCGCCGGACTGACCTGGATGGGTGGTGTCCTGTATTCAGTCCGTTTAGTGTGTTTTGTCCGTTTAATTCCCGGTACCCATCCGTTACATTTGCGGTTTGCTTCCTGCAGAGTCTGTTGACGGTGTTGCATTTGTTTGTTTGTTTGTTGTTGTTTTACGTCCTAGCAACATCTAAGGTCATATCAGGACGGGGAATTCGGTCAGTATATGTTTTCGGCGTGGTTCAGACTGGAATCCAAAGAAGCAGAGACAACAACCAGCGAAATAGAAGCTCATTGAAATGGATTGCATTTCAAACGAAACTAATGACATCACCATCTTGCTGACATATAGTTGTTTGTTTATTGTTGTTTTATGTCCTATTAACATCTAAGCTCATATCAAGATTGGTACCGACTTGTGACAGTGCGCACTCATGGCGACTTTATAGTGCTGTCCCACTGGGAAACCAGGCCACCACCACCATGACCTGGTATCCCACTCAGTCACATTATTCTGACACTGAACACACCAGTCCTTGCTCTGTGCTAATAATGCCGAGTGCCTGGCGATGAAGCGACAAGTATCAATTTTTAAGTCATTGGTTTGACTCGACCAGGGTTCGAACCCAACGACCCCACGATTACCAGCACGGGAGAGGGACGCTCTAACTCATTCAGACATCCCGTCTGGTGCTGAGTACAAGTCAGGGGTGGATTTTAAGGACGATTCAATGCGAGAATAATTATGGCAATTTTGTGTGTGTTGGTACAGATTGCGCCGCGTGGGCTTTATCATTACATCAAACTACAGTGCGATCACTGTCAGTTTGTATTTGCCTCAGCTTACTGTCATAGTCCCATCTATAGGTCTTCATCATGCAGACAGAGGTTATTGGCCATTTACCTTTACCCATTCACAGCGCCACCTATCAGCTCTCCACCACATTAGGAATGGCACTATCGGATTCGGTCTTTGAATCGGGAGAGGGCAGGTCTCCTGTGCCGAAGGTCGGGAGTTTGAATCACAAAGCTTGGGTTTTTTTTTTTAACGAATCCTCTAGAGCACATTGATTTTTATCATCGGTATTAAACATCAAACAGATGGTCATCCTGACATATTTCTTTGGAGGAAACCCGCTGGCACCACATAGGTGACTCTTTCTGATAAGCAGCAAAGGGTCTTTTATATCCACTTCCACACAGACAGGACAGCACATACCACAGCCTTTGAGGAATCAGTTGTGGACCACTGGTTGGAACAGAAAATACCTCAAACTGCAAATGTGTCCATTGAGCAGGATCGATAGGATGACCCACACCTTCACAGGTGGACACTCTACCGCCTGTGCTACGTCCCGCTCCCTGGGAGTTTGAATCACAGACTAGTCCAATCAACGACTTATGAAATTAATACTTGTCGCTACTTAGTCTGGCGCTCGGTATTACTAGGATAGGACAAGGACTGGTTAGCTCAGTGGCCTATACCAGTACACTGGATTAGTCCATGGTTAGATTGCTTATATTTAGTTAGTTACTCACTTATTCTTTTCATAATAGTTAGAAAGCCTTGCGCACGCACAGACAATAACAAAGTTATACCAAACTGAGATTCACATCATCCAGTCGCTTTGCCACACATTGCTATTTCAACTGTTCTCTCAAGACTGCACTTTTCCCAATGTCAGGATCTGCCTGTGTTTTGGTGAGGAAACTAATGGAACCAGCTGCAGCAAAATAGACACGTGTTATTTTTAATTTGCCAGAAGGTTTATTTATCACTGCTCACATTTATTTTCTGTATTTACTCTCGGCTTTAACAGCAGATCAAAGATGAGCAGGAATCCGTCCTGATCTGACCCTTAATGTTGCTATGACGCAAAACCCCAACACATTGAGCTGGAACTGTTGCGAAACTAATTTAAACGAGGTTGATTAATTATTAATATTTAATTCGATTTCTCGTTTATACGCGTTATCTTAGTGTTTTCATAGAAGACAAATACATTTACTGTTTAGAATTCTTACATCAGACCACTATAATAATGCCATGGCGGGCGTGATGAAAATGGGAAATATTGGGCATAGATCGGGAATCGAACCCACGTCTATTGCAATCTTGGCCCGTGTCCTAAAAATTACACAACCTAGGCTTCCTGATGTCACCACCCTACCTGTCTAAGTGACTCGTTGCCTGAGGAGTCAGTGCAAACTACTAAACCTGTCCCATGGAAATGTAAGTCTTTTAAAAAGGCCTTTAATGCTCACAATTACACACATCCAGGCAATGCACTTACATATACATACACAGGGTAGGTTCAACACCCATACAACATGTAGCTCGTACAGGATCCTGGTCATGACACCAGTGTCATGGGGGAGGGGGGGGTGATGACAATGGGAAATATTGTACCTAGAGCTGGAATCAAACCCACATCTCTTGCATTCCGGGCCAGTGTGCTAAGCATTACACCACCTAGGCTCCCTTATGTTCGTCATGATATGACCTTAGATGTTGTCAGGGCATAAAACTCCAACAACCAACCAACCATGATGTCACTAACCTACCCACGCCTACCTGTTTTTTTGTGGCTCCTTGTCTGAGATGTCAGTGCAAAGTACTACAATAACATAAACTGAATTTATTTTTAGTTTAGGCCGACCGACTATAACTTTAGTGCACACATGGTTGGTTACCGGACGAAACAGATGCTAAACGGTCAAGGAACGTACATTAACAAATATCCACTGGACGAGAACCGGACGAAAACTGGACGAAAACCGGATGTCAAACGAACGTACCAGATGGTTCACGGACGCGCCAAAAACATATACTGACCGAATTCCCGCAATACAAACAGACTTGGCAGGATGCAAACCGGAGACGTAACGGATGGGTAACGGAGATGAAATGGACAAAACGGCCGAAGCGGACTTAAACTGGACACCAACCGTACACTTCAGTCCGGTGGTGTCCAGGACATGTTTTGTGCATGTTCAAAACTTGTAGCGGACACCGCCAGACACCACCGGAGATAGAACGGACACGCTGGATGGGTACCATATATAAACCGTACATTGCCGTATTTCACCAGACAGGGTCCATGTTCTGTCCGCTTCCTCAGTCCGGTGAGGTCTGACTGGGGCTTTGGAACTGATTGTAGCGTGCCACTTGATACCACGTAATATGGAATCCTATCTCTAGCTTCAGTGTGTGCCACATATTACTTGCCTTGCCAAGGGCGTTCATTGTCAAACAGCTTGAACCGGAAGTGGTCAGACGCCCATCGCGTTTCAGCACCGCGCATCCGGAAGTGTTCAGACACGACGCAGCCTTTCGGCACGAACTGAGCGATTTATGGCGATGGGCTATGAATAGTGGATGTGGAAAATTCACCCCTAGTACCTGCTCCTGCCCCCCCCCCCTCCCCCTCCCCAAACTCACATCCATCAACAATAATGGTCATCAGTGAATCACAAGCATGTAAGGTTCGAAACCCACCATAGGTATGTCGTGCTACACGTTTGTTGTGGACCAGACTAAATTAAAGATTCACCCCGTACTTCCAATACCCGGTTGAAAACCAACCCATTAGAAAAACTGTCGAAAAATGTCGACATGCTGGGGAAATGAAGAGAGCTGGTAAATTCTTAAATTAGTTTCTTCGTTTGTTTGTGGTTGCTTTACGTCCTAGCAATTCTTAAATTAAGAAGTAAAATATATTCTTCACATAAATCTTCATATTTACCCGCGAGGCCCTACTTAGTATGGGGTCAATCTTTTATCTCAGACCAGACGGGATGGTCGAATGAGCGATGGTCGAGTCAAACCAATGACTTAAAAATTGATACTTGTCACCACCAAGCCAGGCACTCAGCATTATTAGGATAGGGGAAGGACTGGTTTGGCTCAATGTCAGGATAATGTGACTGAGTGCGATATCAGGTCATGGTGCTGGTGGCCTGGTCTCCCAGTGGGGAAGCACTATAAAGTTGCCATGAGTGTGCACTGTCAGAAGTAGATACCTGTCCTCACATGACCTTAGATGTTGGCAGGACGTAAATCTCCAACAACCAACCACCCAACCAAACTAACTACAGTATGTCAGTCTCCCCACTGCACGGTGCTGACACCTGGTGGATTGACACGACACTATCTCGTCAGTACAGTTGGGCCCGTGATGAACTAATGAATTCTGTGTTCGCCTCCAATTCCAGCAGAGCCCCCTAGCAGGTAAATCTGATACTATGTAGTGGAGACTTTATTATGTCTGTTGATTGATTCATAGTTGATTAATCAGTAGAAATTTCAATTGCGGACAATCGGTCGTCCTCATTCCACTGTTCTTTGCCATATCCTACTAATGCTCAGTCCCAGGCTAAGTATCAACACATATAGATTTTTAAGTTATCGTTCTGACTCCGCCAGGGTTCGAAGATGGGGATTCAAATCCCACGAACTACCAAAATGGGAGGCAGAGGACGCGCAACTCATTTGGCGACACCCAGCAGCTGTATTGGAGTGAATACGAATCACAATTGCATCTCTAGGATAAAATGTAGCCCACGGTTTTGTTTTTGGAAATGTTATTATGTATCGTTTCATCCAATTACACAACTAAAATAATTGAATTCACTCAGGAATATATAGGCATGAGTGAAAAGTGAAGCCTTTCTATAAATTATGCAGCCTTCACAAAGCTTTCACTCAAAGCGTTTCGGTGCGGAAGGTCTGGAGTTCTACTCCCAACCAAGTCAAACCGATGACTTATAAATTTGATATGACATGGTATGAGAGCAACAGGCCTTTGATGACGCTGTTAGTTTGATGACGCTTTTATACACAGCGGTGGAAATCCAAATTGGCAGAGTTGGGGGCACGGGGAATCGAACCGCCGACCTTCAGATTAGGAGTCTGAGCTAGAAAAAAGTCAGACACTCTAACCACTCCACCACAGAGAACTTAGCATTAATACTAATGATATGATTGGACAAGGACTGCTTAGCTCAGTATCAGGAGAATGTGACTGTGTGGGATATCGGGTCATGGTGCAAGTACCCTTGTCGCCCAGTGGGGCAGTAGTAGAAAGTCACTGTGCACTGTCACAAGTCGGGACCAGTGCTGATATGACCGTACATGTTGGTAGGATGTAAAACAACAAACAAACAACTGAATGTGTATTGCAGTCTTGCACACCGAGGATTGACATATCTTACTGGTTCCAGGAATGAAGTGTCACCAGGAATGAAGGGTCAACAGGAATGAAGTGTTACCAGGAATGAAGTGTCAACAGGAATGAAGGGTTAACAGGAATGAAGTGTCACCATTAATGAAGTGTCACCATTAATGAAGTGTCACCAGGAATGAAGTGTCAACAGGAATGAAGTGTCACCAGGAATGAAGTGTCAACAGGAATGAAGGGTCAACAGGAATGAAGTGTCACCAGGAATGAAGTGTCACCATTAATGAAGTGTCACCAGCAATGAAGTGTCAACAGGAATGAAGTGTGACCAGGAATGAAGTGTCACCAGGAATGAAGGGTCAACAGGAATGAAGTGTCACCAGGAATGAAGTGTCACCAGGAATGAAGGGTCAACAGGAATGAGTTGCCAACAGCACTGAAGTGTCACCAGCAATGAAGTGTCACAAGCAATGAGTTGTCAACAGCATTGAAGTGTCACCAGCAATGAAGTGTTACCAGCAATGAGTAGTCACCAGCATTGAAGGGTACCAGCAATGAAGTGGCGCCATCAATGAAGTGGCACCAGCAATGAAGTGCCACCAGCAATGATGTGTCACCAGCAATGAAGTGCCACCAGCAACGAAGTGCCA
The DNA here is from genome assembly GCA_030323885.1 of Branchipolynoe longqiensis. Taxonomy (NCBI): domain Eukaryota; kingdom Metazoa; phylum Annelida; class Polychaeta; order Phyllodocida; family Polynoidae; genus Branchipolynoe; species Branchipolynoe longqiensis. The sequence continues at coordinate 101,016,814 of CM059191.1, forward strand.
CAAGCTATGGAATGTCACCAGCAATGGAGTGTCACAAGCAATGGAGTGTCACCAGCAATGAAGTGTCACCAGAATGAAGTGTCACAAACAATGTAGTGTCACCAGCAATGAAGTCTCACCAGCAATGAAGTGTCACCAACAATGAAGTGTTACAAGCAATGGACTGTCACATGCAATGAAGTGTCACCAGCAATGAAGTGTCACCAGCAATGAAGTGCCACCAGCAATGAGTTGTCACCAGCAATGAAGTGCCACCAGCAACGAAGTGTCACCAGCAATGGAGTGTCACAAGCAATGGAGTGTCACCAGCAATGAAGTGTCACAAGCAATGGACTGTCACAAGCAATGAAGTGTCACCAGAAATGGAGTGTCACCAGCAATGGAGTGTCAACAGCAATGAAGTGTCACAAGCAATGAAGTGTCACCAGCAATGAAGTGTCACCAGCAATGGAGTGTCACCAGACCGCCATGGGTGGCCTATTTGAAGTAGCCTGAGACGTGTGTAAATATTTAATAATACCCAGATAGTGTTGATAACACATTCCCAGTGCTGATCTCCATTTCCATCCCTGACGACCATCACAGATCAAAACAAGATAACACTGACACCTGACCACCCAGTCCAACAGGTTTTTATTTAAAACAGTGTTGCTGGGTCTGGCAACGTTGAAATACATCACTACCTTTCAGTTTCTACTCATTTAAAGTTGCATAGTCCGATGGCTTTGAGTTTTTCTCACATTTTCTGAGATCAAAATAACAAAAGTTCAGGAGCAAAACCCTGTAAACGCCAATCCAAAAATTGACATGAACATTGAAATCAAATCTTCAAAAATTCATTTTTTTAGATTCCTATTTTGTTACCGTTGCTCTATAATCATGACATCAGAAGAAAGTGGAATTAATGACAATTAAAATTACCTTCAGGTAAAAATCTTGTATTTAAATTAAAATGAGGATTTGCGCCCGAAGTATTGATATTAAATAGATTGTTATAATCTACCTAATTCTAGTTTAAGTAACTTTATTACATTGCTAACATTTGAGATTATTGCAAACATGCAATATTAATTTTAGCAAGCACGGCAAAATACTGGACATCCTAGGCGTCAGCAGTAAGAGGTTCTATTAAATTGACTTACTATTACCATCTATGTAGCACCAACTACTTAGTAAGTGTATCAGTATATGTGAAATCAAATCTTGGTTCTATTAAATTGACTTGGTATTACCATCTATGTAGCACCAACTACTTAGCAAGTGTATCAGTATATGCAGATTCAAATCTGGGTGAGTGTTCTGGTTTTGAAATATTGATGCCTCATCGGACTATCCAGCATTAAATAGCTAGAATTTGTCGACAAGGAAAATTCATTTAATAAGGAATTCATGAGCCCTGTACTTGGGTACTGACAGTCTTTGGGCGTGCGCTCGACCCGGATCTAAAGCCGTGTTCACACGGGGAATGTAAATCGATTCGTAGAAAGTGACTTGCCTAGTTCGCCTCACATTCGTCGTGTGAACGGACGTCTGAGGCGGATTAGGGCTGATTCGACTCACGTGATGCGGATCCTGTAAACCACCTATTGGTGGTAGTTTACGTGAGGCGATTTCTGTGATGCGGTTAATTTTGCCCGTGTGGACGCACTGATGCGGATTAAGGAAGTGACACGCATGCGCAGTCGAGACCTTAGTTTGTTGACTTTCCGGTCGATCAAAAGCGCATATTATATAATTTAATTAATGAAACCGCTATCTATGCACAGATATTTTTTTTGTCATTTATTTGTAGGGTTTCACTGCCCAGCAGAAGTTTTGACCGTTCCAAACCAATACGAATCATTAAATACATATCTAGGTCGAACCCACACTCTCTGGTGCCAGCATTGTCGAACCCAAAATGGCGCTGGTTAGCCTGGACTTGCTCATGCGCAGATATCCACTTCCGCCTCACGCAGTGTCCGTGTGAACGGGCGCCTAATTCGCATCACCTGATTCGATTTGCCTGATTCGCCTCACATTTTGCCCGTGTGAACACGGCTTAAGCCTCAGTCAATATCCTTATCAGAGTCATTCGGGCCCCATATTCCATATCAAACAAGAACTGCTCAATATGAAGAGTTCAGCAGCAAAAAACGACAAATCCAGTATAGTTGTTTTCTCTCAAATATAATGTATTATTGTGCTTTCCAGTTAAAGTCTATTAATTTCCTATTGAGTAGGTCATTATATAGGGTATGTTGCAGGTTTGAGTATCTGAATGATGACAGCTTCGGCTCAAATATGGCAGTCATGAGCCATGTTCACATGGGGAAAAAGTAAAGCGATTCAGCCAAGGTGAATACTAGGAGTCGAATTAGTGGCCCGTTCACATGGGCAGTACTTGGGCCGGAAATCGAAATCTGCGCATGAGCAAGTCCATACCAACCAGCGCCAGTTTGGGTTCGTCGACATGACCACAAGAGAGTGTAGGTTCGACCTAGTTATGTATGGAATGAATCGTATTGGTTTGGAACGGTCAAAACTTCTCCTGGGCAGTGAAACCCTAAAAATAAATGATGAAAAAAATATCTGTGCACAGGTAGCGGTTTCATAGACCAAATTATATTATATAGTGTGACGTGCTTAATCCGCCTCAAGTAAGTCAGTTGCGTTCACACAGGCAAAATAAATCGGTTCACAGAAATCGATTCACGTAAACTACCTCGACAAGTGGTTTATAAAATCCTAATTATATGATTCGAATTAGCCCTAAACCGCCTCAGCCGCGCATTCACACGCCAAATGTGAGCCGAACTAGGCAAGTCGATTTCTATGAATCGATTTACATTGCCCGTGTGAACACGGCTCATATGGTTCCATTTCAGCCCGGATGGCGTTTGTCGGTTTGTGCACGTGAAGCCTTTATGTCTGATCAGGGATATGACTATTGGTTCCCAATGTGCAGCAGTGGATGTTAAAGACGATTAGAAGTAAGTAAGTTTTGCACATTACAAATAAAACGCTACTCAATATGAGCATCGTGAACCTCCACATTCAAACCAAGGCTGGCACACCCTCGTCTTACAAGAGTGTTTATTGAGATGCTCTATTGCTGTTGAGATGGCAGGTGGATATTTAAGTCACGCCTTGATCACTTTACTGCAGGCATATTTACAATATGTTTGATTGTACTAAATCGCATAACCCATTTGTATTATATTACTGTACTACTCTGTAATGAGCCCACATTATTACAGGCATCTTCACCTATATACTGAATTATATTAAAATTGCATAATCTACTGTTTTTATTTTCATGTAGTCCTCATGATTGAGTCCACATTATTACAGCCATATTCACCTATATACTGAATTATATTAAAATTGCATAATCTACCGTTGTTATGTTCATGTCGTACTCAGTATTGAGTCCACATTATTACAGGCATATTCACCTATATATTGAATTATATTAAAAGTGCATAATCTACCGTCGTTATGTTCATGTAGTACTCAGTATTGATTGCACATTATTACAGGCATATTCACCTATATACTGAATTGTTCTATCATTTTATAATCCACTATTTGTATGTTCTTGTAGTAGTCTGCAATGAGCCCCACTACCACATGTGGCGGCAGTGATTACGATATCCCCTGTTGCAAGGGAGCAGCAACAACTTGTTACAGAGGCTAACAGGAGAAATCCCTGAGGTGGACTGTCCCACACCTTGCTAGCGGCCACCCCCCATGGGAGGTTATGTGTGACCCCGCTAGGCAATGACAGGTCACTTCTTTACCTGATCTGACCTAAAGAATATTAAAGCGAGATACAAAGCTTACTGCATGTTCTCTTTTCTCAATGTGAACAGATCAAGACACTGTCATTCACATTACCATATATTGTTTCTTTAAAGATAAACATATTGAGCTGATTAGTATGACCTACCCTGACGGGATGGCTGAATGAGTTTGAGTGTCCGTCTCCCGTGCTGGTAGATCGTGGGATCGTGGGATCGTGGGATCATGGGATCGTGGCTTTGAACCCTGGTGGAGTCAAACCAATGACTTAAAAATTGATACTTGTCACTTCCTAGCCAGGTGCTCGGCATTATTAGGATAGGGCAAGGAGCAGTGGAATGAGGAAGACCAATCGTCTCTGATTGAAATTTCCCCTACTTAGACAACTAATTTACCCCCAAAAAAATAGTGCGATGAAAATATATATTTTTACTAAGCTAATTAATTTACTTTGGCAAGAATTTGAATGTGAACACATACTATTATTTTGCATGTCTTCACTTCAAATATCATCAAAGTTAGCAATTTGGAATAAAAGGTATCTTCAAACTAAGCGATGGTAGGTCATAATCATCAAGCTATGCAATTTCTCTTTATACAAATATTGCAGTGACTCAACACCATCGGAATATCCAGTGGGAAGTACATCGTTCTTGTCAAAGACAGTGAAATTTGACATTCCGAATAGCCAAGGGCATAATGAAATGTATACTGCATGCACGTGTATCTAACATGAATATATAGGATGGAATCTAGATAAATAACCGTTTTGGTTGTGAAAACATTATGCTTTCATCGGGGTATTCAACTTAGAAAGCTATATAATGAGATGTACGGTACATGACATAAGGAGATGCGCTCCCTCTCCAAAAACAATGTCTTCGCTTTGTTTGCACTGATTGGCTTAAACTAAGATTCCTTATACGCGGCATGCGGCATGCGGCATGCAAATGTTGTATATATGGCATAGATATATGCCAACCCCCAACATTTTTGGGGGGTTTTCCTCCAAATTTGCGAAGGAACAGTATTGGTTTCTATGGCAAACACAGCAGTATTCGCATGCGCATTCACACCGATCGGTCCATGGGTCGATCCATTTGCCGCATTCACATTCGCATTCGCGTACGTATTTGCATTCGGACGTATGGAAGCACCACTATTCATTTACATGCTTTTCTATTTTTATTCGCATTCACATTCGCATGTCGCATACGGCGTATAAGGAATCTTAGCTTGACCCAATAGGACAGTGAATCACAACCTTCTAATAGAACCATGCCCAAGAAGGTTCAGCTGTAAAAGAATAGCTTCTTATCTTGACCAGCCTCATTAAGATATGTCAAATAAGTACAATATATTGTGTATTTATAAATATGAGGTGATTGTCATGTGAATGCTATCATGAACTACCATAACGTCAGCAGTTAAAAATATACTAACCTGGTTGGTTTAGTAGTTAACTTAGAAAAACTGCTGGAGCTACTAAACAAACGTACTCCCATTGTGAGTAGATTATGCTAATTGCTGGAGCCAGATGTGCTTCCTTCTCCCTGGACTACGAGTAGCCAGATGCGTAGTACCGAGGTAACACGCTCAATTTATGGGCCAAAATACTAACCCACTGATCTATGGTGCTGCCACCTGGTGATTTAAAAGACAGTTGAAAAGAGGGCTTCCATGGTGCAGTATATTGTCTATTGGTTATTGTACAGCAAACCATTACAACAACAATAAACCATTACAACAACAATAAACCATTACAACAACAATAAACCATTACAACAACAATAAACCATTACAACAACAATAAACGGCCACCGGACGTGGTAGCCGTATCGGTAGATCGCAGACTTCCTGTGTGAAAGGTCGGTGGTTCGAATCCCAGCCAATTCAAACCAATGACTTATAACTTTGATATGTGTCGCTACCTAGCCTGGCTCATGGCATTATTAGGATAGGACAATGACTGGTTAGCACAGTATCAGGATAATGTGATTGTGTGGGATATCGAGTCACGGTGCTGGCAGCCTGGTATCACAATTGCGACAGCACTATAAAGTTGCATGAGTGTGCACTAGTCGCAAGTCAGTACCCATCCTGAGATTTGAGATTACCTTATACGTTACTAGGACGTACAACAACAACAAAGAAGCAAACAATTCACCATCATCACATTTTGACAGCAGACCAGTGGGTTAGTATGATGGCCCATATGTGTAGCATATATGATTACAACGATATTTATGTGATATATAATGAAGTATGGTATAAATAAGGCACATTCCTTCCTCAGTTTCCTCTATTATCTAATTGACCTACATTCACTAGCTCTAGTAGAGTTCCAGGGTTCTAGTTCCCGTCTATTTCGCAATTTTAGGCATATATGCAACTCAACTCTCAAGATATACAAACTCTGACTAGGCAGTCATATTCGATTATCATAATCATGAATAAATGAAGTTGTGTTTGTCAAGTGACTGGCTATATCAATAAAAGGGTTAAGTAAGCGCTAACCGCAAATAAGAGGGCGCTGAACCCAGTAACAGTTAGAAAATGGCAAGCACCATTTTCTCCTGAGTTCTAATACATGAATCGTGAATCCTGTACTAGATTTTAACAAATGAGAAGATAGCTGTAAGCATGACATTGCATCCAAGCACAATGGACACTGTGAGAAGTATGGCCTTCACCCTACCTCTAAGAACCCAGCGTTCAGGATTGACCTTACATATCATATGTTGTAGACATCGAAGACGGGTTAGTCCAACGTGAGATTTCTCACGTTAAGGAGGGTGATGCAGTGAGATGTGTCGCTAATCGTTGTTTGCTGCCCACTTATCACTTCACAGTACAATATGTCTGCTAAGTGAACAGTTTAAACACATCGTACCATCCACCCTTCACCATGTTGAACAGTTGCGGATACCGCAGGTAACACTCAAGCGCCACCGTCTGGTCGTCATCCATCATGGACGACCGGATGAAGTCCTCGAACACATGTCGGTGGACCTGATGGTACACCTTCACTGCCCGCCGGCTTCCCCCGAAGAACCCACCATTGACGCCTGGCCCAACTCGCCTCTTGTAGATGTCGAAGATTGATCGTACCAGGGTGAGGTTGTTCACAGTGATGTAGGTGATCCGCTCTGAAGTGTCAGCGATGAGGTTCCATGGAGTCCAGCGGTTGTCGGCTGGAAACACATCATGTCCATGTCCGTAACCCATGTCCATCCAGAAGAAGTGACTCGAGTTGAAGTAATCGACGCGGGAGGACTCCAACAAGAGGTCCGCCTTGGAGTTCATGAGGATGTTGTAATCTGCGGAGAAGCCTTCCGGGTGATTCAGAAGGAGGTTTCCGCGCTTGAACTCCTCTGAGCGCATGACCTCTGTGACGCGCAAGTGTTCACTGTGGAGGTCAAGGTCCTGGAGACGCAGGACGCGAATGACGGTCAGGTGGGACTTTCCTCGTCGACAGAGGCGCACAAAGCGCTCAGTGCGCAGGTCCACATAGGCCACGATGGGAACCTCCAGCTGCAGCATCTGCACTGAGTAGGTCAGGTAGGTGTCGAAGGAACGCTGGAAGTGGGGCCACCTCTCTCGGCCCAGGTCGAAGAGGGCCGTCACGATCGTGAAGGGACTGCTGACGAGATGGTTGTCTGTTTGTAGAGGTGAAGAAGAAGATGAACAAGAATAAGAACAAGGATAATATAACATATAACACAAGAATAAGAACAAGAACAAAAATAAGAACATGGATAATATAACAAGTACAAGGACAAGAATACAAACAATAATAAGAAGAACAGAAATAACAAGAATGTCTGATTGCGGAGGTGAAGAAGAAACACCAAATAAGAATAAGAATAAGAATAAACACAAGAACAAGAATGAAAATAAGAACCACAATAAGAAAAATATGAACAATATAAATAAAAATGAGAAATAAGAAAAAGAATAATGACAAGAATAAGAATGAGAACAAGAATATTTTTTTTTAGACAAGAACTATAATGACAAGAACAGGAAAATGAACAAGAAAAAGAACATAAGACGATATATATAGTATTTAATGTGAACATAAATTACCTCTACATGGAAGTAACATTCGGTATAAATGGCTAACTCGGGGTTATCGGAAGTAAGGGATGGCAGTTACTTTGGGCATGCACACCAAAATGCTAGACACCTTCAGCAGCGACCATAATCCTGTGTTCAATCAATGAATGCGAATGTAAGTGGTTTGTTTAACTCCATACAATAAATATGACTAGATTTGCACGTGGAGGAAGAGTGTGGGTGGGGATGGGGGTGAGGGTGGGGGTTTAGGTAGGAGTGGGGTGGGGATGGGGGTGAGGGTTGGAGTTTAGGTAGGATTGGGCGGTGAGGATGGGGATGAGGGTGGAGGTTTGGGTAGGAGTTGGTGTGCGGGTGGAGGTGGAGTATTTTATTCCATTCAGGTATCTATTGTCAGCTTAAATTCACTGCTATCAGCTTATATTCGTCATGGCGCCAAATCCACACGGCTGACGACATTTAATCCCTTGCGAAATGTCGTCTGCTTTAATACACGACGGGTCAAGGTCAAGGTCACGCTGTCCGCGAACGACGCTGGAAAATATTAACACCCGATACTTCAAAACCTTCCAAATGTTTAGACAACACGCCAGAATCCCCCGCCCGGCCCCCAACCCCCGAGCCTCTATTTCACTCCAGTACCTTCATATCATCACCTCCCCCCCCCTGGCCCCCAACCCCCGAGCCTCTATTTCACTCCAGTACCTTCATATCACCACCTCCCCCGCCCCTCCCCCAACCCCCGAGCCTCTATTTCAATCCAGTACCTTCATATCATCGCCTACCCCACTGCGCCCTCAGCCCCCGAGCCTCTATTACAATCCAGTACCTTCATATCACCGCCTCCACCACCCCGCTCCCAACCCCCGAGCCTCTATTTCAATCCAGTACCTTCATATCACCTCACCCGCCTCCCCTGCCCTACCCCAACCCCGGAGCCTCTATTTCACTCCAGTATCTTCATATCCCAGCCTCCCCCCCCGTCCGCCCCCAACACCGAGCCTCTATTTCAATCCAGTACCTTCATATCACCGCCTCCACCGCCCCGCTCCCAACCCCCGAGCCTCTATTTCAATCCAGTACCTTCATCTCACCGCCTCCCGCGCTCCGCCCCAAACCCCCCGAACCTCTATTTCAATCCAGTACCTTCATATCACCACCTCCCCTGCCCCGTCCCCAAACACCGAACCTCTATTACAATCCAGTACCTTCATATCATCCCCTTCCCCTGCCCCACCCCACCCCCAGCCTCTATTTCAATCCAGTACCTTCATATCACCACGTCCCCGCCCCGCCCTCAGCCCCGACCTCTTACAATCCAGACCTTCATATCATGCCCCCCCCGCCCCGCCCGCAGCCCCCGAGCCTCTATTTCAATCCAGTACCTTCATATTACTGCCTCCCCTGCCCCGCCCTCAGCCCCCGAGCCTCTATTTCACTCCAGTACCTTCAAATCACCCCCCCCCCCCCTGCCCCGTCCCCAACCCCGAGCCTCTATTTCACTCCAGTACCTTCATATCACCACCTCCCCCGCCCCTCCCCCAACCCCGAGCCTCTATTTCAATCCAGTACCTTCATATCATCGCCTACCCCACTGCGCCCTCAGCCCCCGAGCCTCTATTACAATCGAGTACCTTCATATCACCGCCTCCACCACCCCGCTCCCAACCCCCGAGCCTCTATTTCAATCCAGTACCTTCATATCACCGCCTCCCCTGCCCTGCGCCCCAACCCCGGAGCCTCTATTTCACTCCAGTATCTTCATATCCCAGCCTCCCCCCCGCCCCCAACACCCGAGCCTCTATTTCAATCCGATACCTTCATATCACCGCCTCCCCCGCTCCGCCCCTAACCCCCGAGCCTCTATTTCAATCCAGTACCTTCATCTCACCGCCTCCCGCGCTCCGCCCAAACCCCCCGAACCTCTATTTGAATCCAGTACCTTCATATCACCGCCTCCCCGCCCCGTCCCCAACCACCAAACCTCTATTTCACCCAGTACCTTCATATCATCGCCTACCCCGCCGCGCCCTCAGCCCCCGAGCCTCTATTACAATCCAGTATCTTCATATCACCCCATATGCCATCCCCCCAAACACCGAACCTCTATTACAATCCAGTACCTTCATATCATCGCCTCCACCGCCCCGCCCTCAGCCCCCGAGCCTCTATTTTCAACCAGTACCTTCATATTACTGCCTCCCCCGCCCCGCCATCAGCCCCCGAGCCTCTATTTCAATCCAGTAGCTTCATATCACCGCCTCCCCTGCCCCGTCCCCAAACACCGAACCTCTATTTCACTCCAGTACCTTCATATCATCGCCTCCCCCGCCCCGCCCTCAGCCCCCGAGCCTCTATTTCAATCCAGTACCTTCATATTACTGCCTCCCCCGCCCCACCCTCAGCCCCCGAGCCTCTATTTCAATCCAGTACCTTCATATCATCGCCTCCCCCGCCCCGCCCTCAGCCCCCGAGCCTCTATTTCAATCCAGTACCTTCATATCACTGCCTCCCCCGCCCGGCCCCTGACATAGGAGGTGTCCTATCATCAGAGGCCACAATTAACTGTGACAAATGCGGTCCAAGCACAGACAAGTTCTCCCCACACGGCAGGGGTTCGCGCAGCACACTTGTCGCTGAATACAGGTGCTACTGTAGGTGCGTCTTCCAGACACACGGGTCGCGGTAGCCTAATCGGTAGAGCGAAGGCTTCCCATGCGGAAGGTCGGAAGTTGGAATCCCGGCCGAGTCAAATTCAATGACTAAAAAACTTGACAATTAGCCTGGCGCTCGGCCTGGTCTCCCTGTGTGGCAACACTATACAGTCACCATGCGGGTGCACTGTCACAAGTCGGTATGCCTATCAAACTGTTTTCTGGATAGGGAAAGGACTGGTTAGCTCAGAATCAGGATAATGTGGGTTATCGGATTATGGTTCCGGCGGCCTGATCTCCCAGTGGGGCAGCACTATAAAGTTCGCCGTGAGTGCGTACTGTCACAAGTCGGTACTGGTTATCATATCACCATAGATGTTACAAGAACGTAAACCCCAAATAAACACACATCTTGCAGACCCCCGCCCGCCCCCTTGTGACGGTTGCGTACTCTATGCAGATCCCCTTTACCCGCTTACCGCCATTGTGGGAAATAGATGTGGAGAGGTACGTCATTCTGGGTGGAAACACAAAATAAGAGTGGATTCCGACGTAACGGAGGACGCTGTGTGACACAAGCGGGCGCGTGGCAGGGACGCTGAGTGTAAACATGAGTGTGGCAACGCCCTTAATAAGTTGTATGTGTATGTGCTAAGAGGGGTGGCGAGGAGGAGCGAGCGGTAAGGGGGGGGGGGGGGGGTCTTTTTGTCAGTGTCGTTGTGTGTTATGATTTGACGTCCCAGTATGTGCTGGTACTGGTAATACCCCTATCCTCAAGATTTTGGATGCCGACTCTGGCGTTCTCTGTGGCGGAGTGGTTAGAGTGTCTGACTTTTTTCTAGGTCAGACTCCTAATCTGAGGGTCGGAGGTTCGATTCCCCGTGCCCCCAGCTCTGCCAATTTGGATTTCCATCGCTGTGTATAACTTACCGCGTCATCAAAGGCCGGTTGCTCTCATACCATGTCTATGTGGTGTGGGAGGTTAAAAATCCCTTGGGTCGGTAAAAGGATAGGCTCGGGCTTTCTATCGACCAGCAGTGGAATGAGGAAGACCAATCGTCTATGACTGAAATTTCCCCTGCTTAAGCAACTCATCATCATCATGCTGTCGGTCGCGATGCGACAAAGACTGCTTTCATTACTTGACTGCCGCTCTCCATTTAGCTCTCTGCTGTGAGAGTGCTGTCCATGAGTCGGTCTTAATGTCTCTCAGCTTCAGATTTCTCTTGATCATTTCATGAAAGCTGCCTGCAAAAGTGTTGAAGTGCTACTGGCTTTTGCAAGTTACCAGCGGCACTCTCTCGGGGAGCAAATAGAGATTTCACACCGGCAAGAACATGTCCAGACAGGCGCAAAACTATTTGTCCCTGCACTGGCTGGTCGGGAGATGTTGGGAATTCCATACATCAACCACCCTTGATGCTGCCACAGTTACATGGTTTTCTGTTCAGGGTTTGTTCCCTTAGCCTTCGGCTCTGTCAATAACCTGTACCACAAGGCAGTGGTTTACAACTCTGCAATACCTGCATACCTGCTTAAACAACTAATGGACCAAAGAAAAAAAAAGAAAAAAAAAAAGTGGGTGATAGGGGGGAGGGGGGGGGGGGGGGGGGGAGGGAGGGGGGGGGAAGGACGTGGAAGCAGGGAGTGAGTAGAAAAGAACACTTGACCCATTAGACACCGGCGTCCATTCACTGACCCAACTGCATCAGCGTGAAATGAGGTGAAGTACACAAAGGGTGAACAGGAGCACTTTAAGTCCATGCTTCTGTTTAACCCTTGGAGGTTGTTCACGCGTCTGCCATTAAGAATATCAATTCTCACCCCAAGGAAATCAAGAACAAATTGAAACAAACAAAAACAGGTTTGAGATACTTTAAAGCTGCAAAAGCTTACTTAGATTTAATTTGACCAGGCGCGGTCGACTAACCTACGTGCGGAAGTTTGAGAGTTTGGTTCCCGGTTGGAGTTTGGATCCCGGTCGAGTCAAACTTTGTTTGGATCCCGGTCAAGTCAAACTTTAAAATTGATACTTCTCACTTTCTAGCCTGGTGCTTGGCATTAATAATAGGATAGGGTAACGACTGGTTAGCTCAGTGTCAGGATAATGTGACTGAGTGGGTTATTGGGCCTGATTTCCCAGTGAGGCAACACTATAAAGTTGCCATAAGTGTGCACTGTCACAAGGCGGTACCCATCCTGATACGACCTTAGATGTTGCCCGGACGTAAAACTCCAATAACCAACCTACTTACATTTGATCCAACATGTGTAACTTTGAAACATCACAATTGCTAAAACAGTTTAGGAATAACGGGAGTTCTTTTTGGAGACCAGAAATGTCCAGTGAATTTAATAGAATATGACATTGATACAAGTCATACCATCCTATGTTGTTTACTATTTCAATTTTCACATACACATTATTTTGTATATAATATATTTTTCACATCAACAAATTATCCATTTCTAATGAAACTAATACCAAATTAAAGGAAAGAAGATCATCTAATAATAGTACAGAAACACAGACAAAACATCTCCTTTTACTTTGTTTCTGACGTAAGTTTTCCTGTCATTTGACACAATGACCACTTCAAAACTTAGATCGGACATCAGTTTTCAAATGAGTTAACACAAATCTGATTACTTTAGGTATTAGGCGCCATTTCAATGTAAGCTAGGTACGCTGAGTCAATCTAAGCATATAAATATGATTAACAAACCTGCCAGTATAAATAGGCCTCCCATTAATGTTGTGCCATGACAATGACCAACGCTATCAATCCAGCATGAAACAATCACCAATCAATCAATCAATATCAACCCTCATGAATCAAAACTAAAACCAGGCTATAAACCAGCAGAATTCAATGACATGGACTGTGGAAATAAATAGCATGCACTATAAATATAATATAGAGAAAATACAGCTCCGCCCCTTTATACTCATATAATGCGGAATGCAATGGCCTGGACTGTGGAGATATCATCAATGGCCAATCAATGTGTCACCAGCGCCTTTTTGTGGATGACTTATAGTCTACGTCTGTGGTCTCACTTGCTATCCGGCCCACACTTCGTCCACACCTCTCTCTATCTCCTCTCTGCTGGCCATGCTCCTCCTTGATGTTTTCTGAAAAGAGTTCCAGGAGGGGGAGCCCACCAGCATTTCACTTCCTACTCTTACTCTGTCTGTGTCCTGGGCTCACCAGCTGGTCACCATAGAGCAAATAAATATACACGGTGCTTTGACTCAACTCTCCTCATTTCTCTTTCCTATACTCTACCCTGTTTTTTTTTCTCCCAGCCTTACTTCTCCTCCTGATCAAGGGAGTTGTTTGGTTGGGTGGGGCCTTATCGTTTCTCTTGCTTTGGTCTTGTTGCTGGAACCGCTGGACCCACCTTTACCCGTCCCTTCCTCGTAAACCCTTGCTGCTGTCTGCTGTATACAAGTGCTGTGCTACCACCGGACTGGAGTGATTCGGGGCCGCACCAACGACTCGTCGTTCAATCGTTGTAAAGAAATCCCCCAGTTTCTACAACCATCCCACCAGAAGATTAATCTTCAACCAAAGATTGGGGCCGATTTATTGGTGCCTCTCTGTATTGCTGCAGTTCTGCAGCCGGTAACCATTGTAAGGTTACAAACACCCCAGAAGTCAGTCAAGTCGTCTGTGGTTCGTTCTGCTGGCTCCCGGTAGGTGGCTCCTTGCCCCAGTTTTTCTGCGACACACGGGACGTGGAGACTGACCGGCGTTTCTGTCAGGACAGTGACAGGCCGCTGGCTGGTGTGGCGGTTTCAGCCGTGCGCCGTTTTCAGCCATGCGCATAGACTCAAACTCAAGGCATTGTCAATGGTCGTGAGTCACTAACCTTACAAATTTAATATAATGTTTTTGGTAAAGATGTTTTCTATATGTGTACCAAGCGATTTGTTTCTGGGTGGTGTGGTTTTAGAGATATTTCACTTTTCCTGGACTTTCTGTATGAAGATTGCTCACCACCATTGACAACGGCTTGAGTTTGACGGTACGCGCAGTGCAAAACATTAGTTTTATTCAAAATTAATAGAAATCAAGAACACTAACCTCATAAATGTAATATAATCTTTTTGGTAAAGATGTTTTCTATATGTGTACCAAGCGATTTGTTAATAGGTGGTGTGGTTTTAGAGATATTTCACTTTTTCTATATTTTCTGTATGAAGATTTCTCATGACCATTGACAATGCCTTGAGTTTGAGTCTATGCGCACGGCTGAACACGGCGCACGGCTGAAAACGCCACACCGGTCCCCCCACCCTCCACCCTCCTACTCACACATCCAACCCCTCACTACACACACATACTCACATTTCTCAGCCCTCAGAGTCCTGATCTTATCTCCAGCTGGAATGGGGTCTGAACCCATGAAACTCCATCTCCAGAAGACAGGTCTGAGGGTTTGCTGGAGGTGCATGGTGAGTGTGCCTAGAGGGTAGGGGATGGGGAGGGGGATGGGGGGACTGGGAAGTTGGTCTGTGTAAGTCATTACTACTAATAATAACACTGTAGACAAAACAGACGGCCGGTCACCACTAGGATGAGCCCTTCTCTTGTGTATGTTGTTATAGTGGGTTGATTTGAGAATTAATCTTAATTTGCTTGCGCCCACGGTACAATAACTGTACGTGTGGCCTCTTTGCTCGTTCAATAAAGTCGCAGCAAATTGGTCGGATGCGCAATTCATTCGGCCACCCCGTCTGGTTATTGGTTAATATAAAACAGGTGTTGATTAATACATTCTGCTGATTGGCTGAGTATCCGTAAAGTGGATAATATGGTTAAGGGTTTACTGGTTAATATATAACAATTGCTGCTTACTGACTCCTGGTGATTTGCTAATGGTTACTGGCTTCTGGTTACTGGTTATAGGTTAATATAGAACAGGTGCTGCTCACTGCCTTATTGTGATTGAATGTTGGTTACTGGTTACTAATGGTTAATTGTTACTAGTTAATATATAACAGGTGCTACTCATTGCTTTTTTTGTGATTGGCTGCTGGTTACTGGTTACTATTGGTTGCTGGTTACTAGTTACTGTATATTGGTTATTAACACTATGTGATTGGCTACTGGTTACTGATTGGCTAGCTTCTGGCCGCTGACTTCAGGCAGCTGGCTTCACCTTAATGGTGTCGAATGGTTGTTCCTATTGGTTACTGATTCTTTGTTGCTGGTTAATGGCTGCCAGCGTTTACTTAATCATTCTTACTTATTGATTATATAATAGTTTATGTTGGTGTAATACGATGGGTGCTGCTTAAGAAGACACTAGCAAGTCGTTAAAAGGACATATCTGGGGACGGGGTGGGTTTAAGTGAGGTTGAAATGAATGAGTGATTGGGGATGTACATCCTAGCAACATATGATGTCATATAAAGCAAAGGAAGAAAGAAGTGTTTAAAGATAATTCTAGAATCATCTTGTACATGTATTGATGCATGCTCACCAAGTGCATAATACATATGCTGAACTGGAATTGCATGCAGTTACTATTACACTGACACTGAGCTAACCAGTCATCACTCTATCCTATCAATGCTGAGTGGCAGACTATGTAGCGATTACCATCAATTTTGTAAGTCATTGGATTGACTCAGCTGGGATTCAAACTCCGGACCGAATATATGTGTAAGGCATCGCATTAAGTCTGTAGGGTTCGAACCCATGGGGAGCTGGTGCCCTAACCACCACAGAGGGGAAGCGTTGGCGTGTGGGAGTTCAAAGTATACCCGCTAAGATACACATGTGGCTGATGAGCATGTTTCATCTGTACCGGGTGTAAGTCAGCGGTTTGGGGTTTGAGTGTGTGTGGGTGGAGGGTGGGGTGTGGAGGGTGTGTGTGGGGGTGGAGGGTGTGTACTGGGCGGAGGGTGGAGATGGAGTGTTGGGGTTTCGGATAATGTAGGTTGAAAAATGTTGTTAGTAACTTAGTAGGTTAATGCAGACTGTCAGTGATTGATGGAGGTGTGTGTGCATGTGGGTGGGTATGTGGGTGGGTATGTGGGTGGGTATGTAGGTGAGTAGGGGTTGAGAGATTAGGGTTGGGGTGCTAGGTAATACCCCTGTCACACTACAACGTATTGAGCGAACGTGAGCCTAACGTGGTGATTTTTCGTCATTACGTTGATGTATGTTGGATTACGTTATTCTGATGTCATAATGACGTTAGACTGACATCGAGCTATGTCACATTGCGTCGTGTTACGTCGAGTTAAGTCAAGGTTTTGGACATGTTCAAAACTTTTGACGTAGTTCGAACGTAAGGGTTTACGTTCGCCGTACGTTCTGTACATGTTCGGTGAACATCAATGACGTTAAACCGATGTTATTAAAATGTTAGTCACTACGTTCAACTACGTTGCACTACGTTGACCCACATTAAACCCGGTGGAAATGTCCACGTGGCGTAATTGGAACGTCAGGATAATGTCAGGATAATGCTATGATAATGTCAGGATAACGTCAGGAGAACGTCAGGAGAACGTACGTTCAACGTTTCACCATCAGGTAACATAGTTCTGGCGATGGAATAATGTTCATAACGTTCCGTGAACGTAATGAAGTTGACCTCTCTCGTTGAATGACGGTATCACTATACTTTACCGACGTTACGCTCTCGTCCACTACACTGCATCCACGTTCAACTTGTGCCCAAATTTGCATACTACGCTGAGAAGTTCAACGTTCTTCACGTTCTCCCTACGGTGATGTCGTTACGTCGTAGTGTGACAGGGCCATAATCTATTAGAATGAAATATGTTGTTAGCACCCTATCCCTCAGCCCGGTCTCTGTGAGAGGGCTGCTAATAAACTCTAACGAACAAATTGTTGGATGGCTGGTTCATGGACATAACAACAATCATGATATTTATTATGTAGTATTGTTTAAATGCTTATCTATTGCAGCCTGTTACATTTAAGTGCAGAATTGATGAAATCATGTAGATTAACGAACTTGAAAAATTAAATCAAGAGCATCTTCTTCTTCTTCTTCTTTTCGTTCGCCTTCAATTACACTTGGAGCCAAGTTCTCATAAAAAAATTGACAGTCCTCTGTAGCACATCTGCAGCCCCGTACAGCTTCTCCTGCAAGTCAGTGGGAGCTGGCCATATCTCTTCCCTCAGTGAGTGATGGTTCAAGCAGCTCTGTAGGATATGCTCAGCAGTCTGATCTAATAGCAGCCATTTTGGTCTTTTGGGGATGTTATTTTGTGCATTCTCTCCCAGTTCACCAACTCTATGCCGATATAGATAAACACTGCATACTGGAACACGGATATCAATAGCTTGTTTATAGTTTATTCATAGTGAGGCCAGTTTTGCTTGGATTTAAAAATGGTTGTCATTCACCCCTACTCTTGATGAGGGTGGGGGTGGGGGTGTGGGTGGGGGTGGGGGTGTGAATGTTTCATCTCCTTAATAAGAAGTCAGTAATTTATGGAAATGGTGGGAAATATATGTACGTGTGGGTGTGCTCGGGGTGAATAGAGGTTGTATGGGGGATTGAGTGTTCTGAATACTCCAGGATGAAGTATGTCGTTAGCGCCTCAGTAGATTAATATGGAATGTCAGTAATACATGTGTTCAGAGTTCCGCTGGTTCCTCAGGAAGGACTGAAGCTGTGACCCAGCGTGCCAGGTGACAGCTTCAGCTTATACACCAGAAGTACCCCTCTCTGCCCTATCCACCACTATAGACTACATCACCATCCCAGCTGCGCGGTGCATTGTGGGATGTGTCAGAGCGAAACAAACACGCAAGAAATACACTGGGTGCAGCTATGAAATGTTCTAGTTTCAGCTCATCTCAGCTCTTGTTTGAAACATAGAACACTAACTAACAAAATATATATAATAAATTACGATATTAATATTTTATCCAGCATTGCATTTACATCAATATAATCAGCATATCTTATGCCATGTGCATTTAGATTTAGACAGATCTGGGCACTCAGACTAGTGTTAGAGCCATAGCCAGAGCGACTTTTAGATATGTTATTCATGTTTTTATTTATATCCTATGGTTAATGACATATGTCGAAATAGAATATGAGTAGGGTTAATCAGATATTGGTTATATATTTCTTTTAAACAAGTTTTTGTTGACACATTTGACATTTTAATATTTAGAACAAGAATTACGTCTGGCTAATCAATGACAATGGTGATGTAAACATCAGCCTGTAAAGTGACTAAAATTGTATATTTCTTAGCTGAAAATGCTTAATTATGGAGAGTTGTGTCTTAAATATATTCATTATATCATTATATTGCATCCTTCCACCCATGTTTGTGCCAAATTGTTATGTATTTCTATTAATTTGTAATAAAATGGAAGTTTTGCCCTATGCGTATTGGCAAACTCAATGGCTGTACTCCTTTGCTTTGCTCCCAACGCCGTTTTCAGCACATGCGCACTCGGAACCGTGATCTCATCTATTGTCTCAACACTTTAAACTCATTTTGCACTTATAACCACACGTATCCTCATGACCAACCTTTGTAGATTCGATTTTTTTACTGATGAATTCATTTACACAGCTTATAATGGATAAGCAATAATCTAATTTGATATAAATCTTTTGAGTTTTGTTTTAGTAAGAATGTTGATGCTCTTGCTTCTTGTTTATGGCTTGTAACTGTTCGTTTTTTTCTTGACGATCTATCTTGCCTATCATGGATAAGTCTGAATAGACTTGTTTTCACCATTAGACAGTTTGTCGATAGAAAGCCCGAGCCTACACTTTTACCGACCCAAGGGATTTTTAACCTCCCACACCACATAGACATGGTATGACAGCAACTGGCCTTTGATGATGCTGTAAGTCATACACAGTGGCAAACAGTCCAAAATCCAGCTGTTATTATTATTTGTGTTAGTTCATTTAAACATAATATGTTTTTCTAAGTCAGATTATTTGTTACTAATGTAGATTGCAATATAATTATTCTAATAACAATTTTTAATTAGGTCAAATATCACTATATGTGGGCTTTGTCACCACCTTCCCCCACCTTCTACCTCATAATCTGAAACTGCAACCCGGTAACCCTCAATTGTTCTTGGGGGACCAGCGGAACTTGGAGCGGTGGGTGTGTGGGGGTGGGTATGTTGGTGTGGTACGGTGGGTGTGGGGGTGGTGGAGTTCTGAACGAGGGAATGGATCCAATGACCATATCCCTTTTGATGCACCAAAGATGGGGTCAGCCCAACCCCACCTCCCCTACACCCGTGCAAGAGATGGACTGAAGGAGTATTGTGTTTTTGGAATTATCCCATGGTTACCTAAGTAACTTTAATCATCATCATAAACAATCCCTTAACCACAAGGGTTGTCTGGGCGCATTCTGTGATATTGCAACCAGTTTTCTCGAGTTTCGCCTGTTCTCCACTGCGTTCTCCGAGTTGCCAATCTCCAGATCTGTCCATTCCCTAAGTAACTCTTCCAACCTCGTCCTTTGTCAGTCTTCTTCTCCCTTTCACTGAGTCTCTTACAAGATGGCTTTGGCTATGATGTTGTGAGAGCAACACTCCGTCATTGAACTCCCGCGTGTTGTAAGGTGGTGGGTTTGCTGGGATTTGGAGTCCTGTCAACAGGAACTCTAGGCCCGACACCACTGCCAGTGTTTACTAAGATGACTGCGTGTTGTGTACTGAGAACTAGTCACACTGAATCTGGATACCCTTTATTTTATCACTGAACTACCCTGATAGGCATATTTATTATACGTCACCAGAAGCGCCGATCCTGGGGCCGGTTCCTCAAGTAATCATCGTCCTGTTTGTATCATAGGTTCATAGATTTATTTTGATTATGCGACATGGCTAAATGAGTTGAACGCCACCTTTCCGTGGTGGCAGCTTGCAGGGTCAAGACCCGGCAGAGTCACACCAATGAGTTATAAATAATTACCCATATTGCATCCCTGCAGGTGTACGTTAAACTAACAGAACATAGAGATCGAAAAATTAAGAGACATGATGCCATCAAAGACAGAAAGTGTAAAAGGTAGAAAGACTGACTGACTGAAAGACAGAAGGGTAGAGAAACAAAGATAGAGACACAGCAAGACTGAAGGACAGAAAGAGAGAAAGGCAGAAAGGTTAACACACACCTAGAATGTCAAGAGAGAAAGACTGAATAACATCGAGACAGAAAAAACATACAAACTTGAAGGCCGAGAACCAGACAGCCAGAAAATGGAAGACCATGAAGTCCAACGATAAAAAGACAGAAAGAACAAAGACAGAAAGAAAAAGACAGAAAGAACTAAGACAGAAAGAACAAAGACAGAATTAACAAAGGCAGAAAGAACAACAACAGATAGAACCAAGACAGAAAGAACAAAGGAAGAAAGAATAAAGACAAATAACAAAGACAGAAAGAACAAAGACAGAAAGAACAATTACAGAAAGAACAAAGACAGACAGAACAAAGAGTGAAATAACAAAGACAGAAATAACAAAGACAGAACGAACAAAGACATAAAGAACAAAGACAGAAATAACAAAGGCACAACGAACACAGACAGAAAGAACAAAGACAGAAAGAACAAGGACAGAACGAACAAAGACAGACATAACAAAGACAGAAATAACAAAGGCAGAAAGACTGGAAAGTGAGGACAGAGACGGGTATAAGCACAGACAGACAAAAAGTAAGAAGCACAGAAAGTTAAAAAGGCAGGAAGATCGAAAAATAGGAGAACAGAGAAACAAACAGAAACAGAGACACAGACAGACACGAAGACAAAGTTCCAGGCAGATATTAAGCCTGAAAGACAGAGACATGATCGTAAAAAGATAGAAATACAGAGAGACAGCAATGTAGAACGGTAAAAAGGTGGAAAGATAACAAGATAGCACGATAGAAATACCGAAATACAGAAGGGCAGAAATAGAGAAGCACACCCAGGAGCTGTTTAATGCATACAAAGTCCACAGAAAGTAGTTCCCCTTTCCATTTGCGGATTTAGGGTAGGTGGGAAACGGGGTGGGGGGGGGGGGCTCGTTTCTCCACCACTCCTCCACACGACAGCTAAACAAAAAATGTCTAGTCAATTTTCCCCGAGGGAAGGGACACCCCTCCCACACCCACCTCCTACTCACTCGGCGCTTGTCTCCTCCTCCCGTTAATCCGATCACCCCCCCCCCCCTCGCTAGATCCGCGCCTGCCCTTAAGAAGCAGCTTCCGGTGCTTCCATTTCCGGCGGACTGCAGCAGATTGTCGTCTGCTCATGTCATGTAGGCCCTGAGACGCCGTAGTGTCAGGGTTCAATAAGTGTGTACCCCGTTACCTATCCCCAGCTTCATGAGAGAAAAGATTGAGGCCATTCACATCCCACAGGGATATTACACTTAAGCAATTCACACCACAGGTATGCACATCTCCGAAGTTAAGGCATACAACAAGTATGTAACTGAAGGATCTAACCTATATGTGATGTGTAAGCATTATTGCGAGTATAAAGGTGGGGAAGGAAGTTATTATTTTGTTGGTCCATTAGTTGTTTAAGCAGGGACAATTTCAGTCATAGACGACTGGTCTTCCTCATTCCACTGCTGGTCGATAGAAAGCCCGAGCCTACACTTTTACCGACCCAAGGGATTTTTAACCTCCCACACCACATAGGCATGGTATGAGAGCAACTGGCCTTTGATGACGCTGTAAGTTATACACAGCGGTGGAAATCCAAATTGGCAGAGCTGGGCGCATGGGGAATCAAATTGTCAACCCTCAGATTAGGAGTCTGATCTAGAAAAAAGTCAGACACTGTAACCACTACGCCACTATTCTATTTGTTACTGTTATTCATTGTATCATTTGGTGCAGAGTATCCCTTCCCACGCGACCACTGGCGCCACCACCGCCAGCTTTCCTAACTATGGATGCTCAACACTGTCATTTGCGCCCGCTAATAGAGGAGATCACGTTCCAAGTGCGCATGCACTGAAGACGGTGTTGGCAGCAAAGCAAAGGCATACAGCCATTGAGTTTGCCGATACGTGTAGGGCAAAACTTCCATTATTCAAAATTAATAGAAATGCATAACAATTTGGCACAAACATGGATGGAAGGATGCACTATAATAATATAATGAATATGTTTGAGACACAACTCTCCATAATTAAGCATTCTGAGCTAAGACACATACAATGTCAGTCACTTTACAGGCTGATGTTTAAGGCCCTGTCACACTATGACGTAACGACGTCAACGTAGGGAGAACGTGAAGAACGTTGAACTTCTCAGCGTAGTATGCAAATTTGGGCAGAAGTTGAACGTGGATGCAGCGTAGTGGACGAGAGCGTAACGTTGGTAAAGCGTAGTGATACCGTCAATCCCCGAGAGAGGACAACGTCACTACGTTCACGGAACGTTATGAACGTTATTCCATCGCCAGAAGAACGTTACATGACGTTAGCTATGTCGTGACACGTTGAACGTACGTTGAATGCACGTTCTCCTGACGTTCTCCTGACGTTCTCCTGACGTTCCCATTAAGCCTCGTAGGCTTTTGCACTTGGTTTAATGTGGGTCAACGTAGTGGAACGTAGTGGAACGTAGTGGAACGTAGTGAGGAACGTTTGCCTAACGTCCGTTTAACGTCATTGACGTTCGCTGAACGTGAACAGAACGTACGGCGAACGTAAACCCTTACGTTCGAGCTACGTCGAAACTTTTGAACATGTCCAAAACCTCGATCTAACTCGACGTAACACGACGTAATGTGACGTAGATCGACGTCAGTCTAACGTCATTATGACATCATCATAATGTAATCCAACGTACATCAACGTAATGACGAAATATCACCACGTTAGGCTCACGTTCGCTCATTACGTTTTAGTGTGACAGGGGTATAACATCACCATTGATTAGCCATAAGTCATTTTTGTTCTAAATATTAAAATGTCAAATGTGTCAACAAAAACTTGTTTCAAAGAAATATATAACCAATATCTGATTAACCCTACTCATTTTCTATCTCTACATATGGCATTAACCATAGGATATGAATAAAAAGATGAATAAAATAAGTAAAACTGACTCTGGCTATGCCTTTACCACTAGTCTACGTGCCCAGATTTGTCTAAATCTAAATGCACATGGCATAAGATGTGCTGATTATATTGATATAAATGCAATGCTGGATAAAAGATTAATATCTTAATTTATTATATATATATATTTTTTTAGTTAGCATTCTATGTTTCAAACAAGAGTTGAGATGAGCTGAAACTACCACATTTCATAACTGCACCCAGTGTATTAGCATGTGCCATGTGCTTCTCGCGGGTTTGTTTTGCTCTGACACATCCCGCAATGCACCCCGCGGCTGGAACAGTGATGTAGTCTATTCCATATATATAAACGTGGACTGGGCCGAATTCGAATCTCATGACCTGCCACGTGAAAGGTGGGTGCTCAACCTATTCTGTGATTGTTTGAAGAGGGATTTATTTTGATATATCGGGTGACCTGACTGGATACTCTAATATCATTTCCTTTTGGTGTTGTCCTATGGCTGGTTCTAGAAGAAAACCCATTTAAGATTTAGCGTCTACTAATGAAAACGGATACCCGTTAAAAGATGGGAGTCATTTGAAGTTGCACAGTACGATAGTTTTGAATATGTCAGGATATTGGTGTCATGGTGTGACTGGCCCCCGGAGATCAGATGTGTGTAGGGGCGGGGCGGGGGTGGGTGGTCGGAGGGAGTTGGCCAAATTGTCTGTTTGTTGATGGAGATATACAATCTGTACGACAATTCCCTTAATCTATGTTGAAAAGAAGCTTGGAGATTTCAGCCGGAACTCAAAGCAACTCCTGCGGGAAGGTTCCTGCAACAGTGCACCTCATGTAACGCTACCCCAACTGGACTGGTCCATCGTCTGTCACCGCGAGTGGCGCCCCCTATCCGCAAACCCATTCAACTTGTGTGATGATGACTATCTTTTATTTGAAGGTTCCCTTCACAGCTTTCTCAATTGTAAATATTGTGGTTCCCCTCAAACCTCCGCTCACCTCCTCTGTCTATATGTGTGGTTCTTTGTTGGGGTTGTATGTCTTAGCAACATCTCATATCAAACCGTTAGTTACTGACTATCTGATACTCCACTCAATCACTCATTATCCTGATACTCAGCTACCTTGGCATTACTAGGATAGGACAAGGAACAGCGGAATAAGGAAGGGTAAGTTTTCGCTAATAGAATTAGCCCTACTTAATCAACGAATGTAATAACATAATTAAGGCTAGCGACTAACAGCTAAGAATTGTGCATGTTACATGTAACATGACTAATTTACGGGTGGAGAACCCTGCATAATGAAGCGATAGGTGGCGCCACTCCTACTAAATTCCAGTAACGCTAGGGGCATCCGACCCGACCCCACCAGCTGACCCTTCCCGCCATATCGATCACGTGACCTGCCCGCTCGTCCCGCTACCACAACCTTCCTACCCGAGCTCCAGATCACACCGATTCACTTTCTCCCACCCACCCACACCTTTTACCGGGACAATATGCTAGGGTCGGGTTGAGGCTCGGTTTCCGCCCATTATGGACGGCAGATATGAACGTAGTTTATGATACCGGAGCTGTCTGATCTGTCATGTTCGACAAAGACTACACATTCTTCCCTGATTAAAGACTTTTAACCTAGCGACTAACAGCTAAGAATTAAGATGGCAAGGCGACTACCAAACTGAGACTATTGCTGTTCAGCGATGAAAATCCACGATGTGACAATCGTTATGGACAGCACAAATAAGCCATCACAAAAAAAAGATATATATATATATATACTGAAAACAGATTTATATAAGTGTAGCCACGTATCATAAATCGGTGTCATATAAACTGAATAGTGGTGTGTATAGTTGTTCCCTGAAGTATACTGACAAGCATCATAGTTTGGTGTTACAACTTATATAAACTGCGTCCTGATATGACTTTAGATGATGGAGACCTGACGGGATGGCCGAATGAGTTAGAGCGTCCGTCTCCCATGCTGGTAGATAGGGGGGTCGTGGGTTCGAACCCCGGTCGAGTCAAATCAATGATTTAACAATTGATACTTGTCGCTTCCTAGCAAGGTGCTCGGCATTATTAGGACAGGGCAAGGACTGGTGTGCTCAGTGTCAGGATAATGTGATTGAGATATCAGGTCACGGTGCTGGCGGCCTGGTTTCCCAGTGGGGCAGCACTATAAAGTCACCATGAGTGCGCACTGTCACAAGTCTGTACCCGTCCTAATATGACCTTAGATGTTGCTAGGATGTAAAACAACAACAAACAAACAAACTGACCTTAGATGTTGCCAGGAGGTAAAACTCCAACAACCAACCAACTTATATAAACTGCCCACCGGAAGTGGCCGTCTCCATGCGCAAGGATCACTTCCGGTGTTGGGCCGACCTTTGTCTGTGCCCTTCAATTCACATTTCAGCCTCAATCACAGCGCCGTACATAAAACAATAACCACTCAAAGGATGCCGCCGCTCTACCGCCACCACAACAGATGCCGCATCAACTGATAAAAGTAGTCGGGAGATTTCTAATACTAAATAAAATTCAAAAAAAATGATGGAAATGGGGAAAAAGGGTGGGTGGGGGCGGCAACTTTTTTCGATGGCTACGTCTGTAGAACATCTGTCGCTACTGAGTGTTAAATTGCCAGCGGCCAGAGTTGACTCTGCGCAATGGTGAGTGACGAGTCTAACTAACAGGATTTGCATTAAGTAAGCAAAGGCGTGCAGGAATTTCTGCTTTTGATGGTCTCAACTGTGAAAGAAGAGCGCGGAAAATCAGTATTAAGACCTTTTTCTATGGAACATGCTACCCAGCGAGCTGCCACCCAGCGAGCTGCTACCCAGTGAATTGGTTCTTCCACTGCCGGCAGAAGGTCGCGTGGTGGTGGAACTCGTCTATTGTGGTTAGATTGGGTGATCGTAGCACTAGCGGCGCCACCTATCGGAATATGATCCTTGCTGCCGACAAGGCATTAAGGTTAAATAGTCTGATGAAAACATTATCTGGCGATCTGACAAGACTTAATGTTGAAAATTGCTACAATTTTGTACAACCCTCAATGTATGGTTGGTTGGGAGAGTGCTTACACCAACAGTCAAAAGGGCAAAATGTCAAGCAGTTGCGTGCTGCAGCACACGGATTCAGTGAATCCTGTGATACTGATAGCCAAACCCTTTAGGGAATTGTGTATCATTCCACTTTGTTTGAGTTTGAATCAGAAGAAACTCTCAGACACAGCAGTTGTAGAGTGAAGAAAGTCTTGTGCAATAGTCATAATCATCATCATCTTGCTATCGGTCGCGATGTGACAAAGGCTGCTTTCATTACTTGATTGTCGCTCATTTCATGAAAGCTGCCTGCAAAAGTGTTGAAGTGCTGCTGGCTTTTGCAAGTTACCAGTGGCGCTCTCTCGGGGAGCAAATACAGGGCTCACACCGGCAAGAACATGTCCAGACAGGCGCAAAACTATTTGTCCCTGCAGTGGCTGGTCAGGAGATGTTGGGAGTTCCATACATCAACTGCCCTTGCTCCTGTCACAGTGACATGGTTTTTTTGTTTAGGCTTTGCTCCCTTAGCCTTGGGTTCAAATTGGTTATTGTGCAATATAGTATTTATTAAACAAGTTATATGTATATATACTCTCCTCTACTGTATCATGGCTTCTCTAAATCTTCCGGTGCCCGTCCCATCTTCCTTGATAGGCTGGTTGATGCCTCATCCATATACCACCCCCACGTACCCTGTGTCACATGGCTGTTCATTACGGGTCATACATGCCTGATCCTGGTTCAATGCATTTCTTGTCGTGACTTGATTTATGACATTCCCAATTATGCATCACATTCCCATAATTTTCATCACATTCTATAATATTTGTCATAGTCCCTAATATTTGTACTATCCCCTAATATCCCTGCATATCCCAATATCTGTATGTTTTACACCTTTCCATGCGTAGATAACAGTTCATTGTATAAATTATCTTTACTTCATTTTTAGCTATGCCTCTGATGGCAGGACACATGCTATTTCAAGACACAATTGCAGAGTTGTCAGTTGACAACTACTACTGTAGTTTCCAATAGGTGCAATTCAATCGTCAGATGCCCCCCCCCCCCCTCCCCCCACCTCTATTCATGGAGCAAGTCAGATTTGTAACTACAGTTAAACCTCTTTCACCGACCAGCTACACAAATCGACCACTCCCCTATATCGATCGCTTTATTTGGGTCACAAACTATCGCCCATACCATACCGTTGTAGCGATTGAACAAACTCCCTAAACCAAACACCTCCCTAAATGGACCATTTAAAGTCGGTACTGGTGTGTCGATTTAGAGAGGTTTTACGGTACCTACACAGTTCTTCCTGTGACATACTCATTGCCTCAGTGTCGCGGATTAGTGCTATCAATCAATCAATAGTTCCGTCCTCTAGTCGAGGGTTGGATGCAATGGTTCTCCACTTGTCCCGATGTTGTGCTGTTCTGATAGACTGTGAATAATTCAAGCCTGTCCACTGTGAAATATTTGTAAACCATGATGTTCTTGGTCTCCCTCTCCCTCTGCTGCCATTCACCTTCCCTTCCAACAATGTACGGTATTTTGAACTCTGACGAATGATGTGGCCAAAATAAATAAGTTTCTTTGTCTGTATAGTGGCAAACAAGCGTTTCTTATTTTTAATTGTTCCGAGAACTTCTTTGTTGTGCTATAAGATATAGTATTAGTAATAGTAAACTGCGGAGAATGATTCATGATACTGGAACAGAATACTGACTTCGCTTTGACAAGAAAGAGTCGCTAGCTCCTTGTAAGCTTTTCGTTTTTACTTGTGATCGAAAGCGAGGCTTGCACTGGCTTTGATCCTTACTTCCCAGCAAAGTGACACTATGTTTTAACTAGGAATGATTCGCTAAATAGCTGGAGGTGGCTATGGAGGGGTTCAGTAATTGGAGGGTACAAAAAAAGGTCGGCTCTCATCAGGGAATGGTTTTTAACTGAAACTGGATGACTTACATATGTATATATACTTTAAATATCTCCAGAATTAGTCATCTGTTATCAAAGTTACTTCAATGTAAAGTAAAGTACACTATGATGAATCTATATGTTGTATAAGCGATTATACGAGTATAATAAGGATGGAAGATTTCATCTATTCTCCAGCCTCCTCCGTCAACAGCTGCTTGAGTATATATTAGGCCATCTACTGGTACAACCTCAGCTCTCCATGTGGCGCCACCTACCCGCTCACACTTCAGTAATCATTCCACTCACTCACTGTACTGTTGAAAATTATACTCTGTATATACAGTTATATAAACTATATATATAATTTAGATATATATGAAGAACTATATATATATATTACATATAGTTGTTATATATATATATGAAGAGTTCTTGCACAAAAACCGACAAACGCCATTCAGACAGAAATGAAACCATGACTACCAAGTTTGAGCTGAAGCTGCCATCATTCTGATAATCAAATCCTTTTTTTTGTTCACAGAAACCAACAGATAGGATTTTGCGGAGAACAACTAAAATGGATTTGTCGGTGTTTTCCCCTGAACTCTTCATTTATCTAAATCCTCCAGTGCTACTGACACTTACCAACATCCGAGGGAGTAGAGGTGGGGTGCAGGTGGCCCCTCCTGTTAAGTGTGGAGTCTTATGGAGTATAATAATAGAGGGAGTGCATGTGGCGTCATTACTTAGCAATCAGCGGTCACCGGGCTGCCATCTTGGATTACGAGCACCCTCCCTAGCCATGTTGTGAATGCATGCAGATGCAGTAAAACAGAGTTTTCTTGTGTTCTGGGAGGTTCTCGGAAGCTTACATCCAATGTGCTTACTTACAGCACTTCAGCATCAACTTCTGAGGCCAAACTGCTCAAAACAGTGACAAATAAACCAACAAATCAGTAAATAAGCACAGTGTAGGCAGTTTCAAGCCTTTTGTATGTCATCCAATGTGGCCACCGAAAGTTGTCTTGTGACGTCATCACACCCCCTCTATATCAGTAATATCAATAATATCAAGTAATATAAATAATTACAACAATTCCCTCTTATATGTTATACTCACAGAATGCGTTATGCATCATATATATATATTGATAAATATACATAGATGTATATAATGGTAGGATTTCAAAAGCATCGAATTATGCAACCTTAAGGAAGCTGCATCCGCGGTGCATGCTGGGGGTTTGCTTGGCTCTGAATCGGGGTTAGTTTATGACGTCTCCAGTTGCCCCAGTGTCTGCCTTTATGGGGATGGATGCAGTGATATAACCAACCTGCTGACCTTCCCACCAGGTGGCGGGGTGCGAACCAAAGATAGTCCTACACAACATACTTGTTTAGTGTCCACCCATTTCAATTTCTGTGAGCTCTTAAAAGTGATTGGAACGTTCCTTGCATTCTTTACTAACAACACACAAAACAACCCAACCACAACCCACAACAACCACCACCCCCCCACCCCCACCAATCTCCAGATCTGTCCATTCCCTAAGTAACTGGCTTATATTGATATTCGATTATTCTATATGTAATTAAGGGCCTTCTACCTGGTAGGCCTTAAGCAGCCGATCAACCCTTCTGCGGGGATATAATAGTCACCTTCTCAATGAATACATGAAGTAACGTAATGACACTGAACTGAGTAAAACATTAATGTAGGCTGTCTATAAGTGACAGCGGCAGCACAACATAGGGTGTTGGCCTAGATCTGGATTAATTAAAGTATATCAACACTTGCAAAATGGCGGACAGGAGAGCAAGTTAGTTTAAACAATAAGTAACATCTTTCTTATTTAAATGCGGGGGCGGGACAAACCGTATTTCTATGGTACTCTGGCTGTCCGCCCTTAGCCCGGGATTCATAGCACGAAGGCGGTCGACCTGCAGATGGGACGAGAGGCGGCGGCGGCCCGCGGCACGACCAGGAAATTCACTCGGAAATCATTATGGACAAATTAACAAATTAGGCTCGCCTTAGGCAGGGGTGAAATAGTCGAACGGTTAAACATGCAACCAGTATATATGGGTCATGCTCTGAAACTAGGCATTAAAGTAACATTGAAACCAAAAATGAAAACTTCCAAATAATACCATAAAACATTTCAAATAATAGCAGAAAACATTTTTATTTATTTATTTTTTTAATTGAGGCTGTATTTATACTATCCATATCATGTAAGCCCAGGTACCCAGGCTTCTTTTCAATGCTGGCCAGCTGTAGTGTTGGTGTTGTCTTATCAAACAGTAGCCGCTGATAAGTTATTTGAATGTCTGCATTTCAGTAGCAGATAGATCGTCTGTTGGTACGTTTAGTAGCCTATGTTAGTTTTGTTGGGCCCTCTTGGCATTGTATTTTTGTTCTATTCTTATTACTATGTTAGTTGTTTTCTTAAGGTTCTATGTTAGGGTTTTGGGGTTTTCTTGGGAAGAGTTTTCCACTTGTTTCTACTTAATTCTATACTAGCCTATTTTATTTACATGTCCATAGGCCTGTATGTAATAGGTGGTTGAGTTATGCTTGTTTTAATTTGATTTGATTTATATTGTTGTTGGATATGTTATCTGGCTTTTATATTTCCGGTTATATCGCCCTGGGCTGTCCAGTTGGTGAGCCATGACATATCACCTGCCCCCCCCTTGTGGTGCAGTTCAGTTGGGGTTCCCAGTTTTTATTTTGCACAGATATTTTTTGTACGTTTTTAGGTCAGCGATTTGTCTTTCTTTCACCGTTTGCGCATTCCATGCCTTGGCGGTCATTTCCAGTGTGCTCCTTTCATGGGCTTTGATCTTGCTTCTGGTCTGCCTTAGAAGTGGTGCCTTGCTTGTTCTGGTGTCCCTTAGTGGTTGGGTTAGACGCTTAATGTATTGGCTATATCCATATGCTAATGTTTTTAGGTTTTCTGTGAAGGTTTACATGTTGTGCTTATTTCATAGTTGAAAAAAAGAAAGAAAAGATATTTCACTTTTTGATTTTGATCTTTTACAAATTGAAAAAAAAAGCTCTTTCACTTTTTAATTTGTATCTTATACAAATTAAAAAGTGAAAGAGCTTTTTTCATTTGTATCTTATACAAATTAAACAATACATTAATACCACTTAAGTAACATAGAAATCAAACAGACATTCAGAACATCATATTAACAAACACAACCAATTGAAACCACATTTTATTGATTAGAGTTAAGCAAACAAGTTCACTGTGTATATAATCATCATTAAGGAATAAATAAATGACCAAATTTATGGATAGAATTTATAAAGACACCTGAATAAAGTAGGATAAACAGGCTAACAATGTGACAAAGATACTACTATATATGTGGAATAGGCCATGAGTTCAGTTCAATTAGATTAAATTTAATTTGTTTAAAGGTGTATAATGCAAAGACTGGTTATTGCCGCAACGTTAATGGCGTCGGCTTCTCGTCAGCGTCATCTCTCCCGGCCGCATTATGAAATCTAGCGATAATCAGGATAACCCAACAATAACCGGTGCAAGAATATATATATAGAGGGGTGGCCGGTCCTGCTTGGTGGTATTCGATCTTGTGATTATCCCCAATCTGCTTCCATGACGTTGACTGTACTGCCAGAGGAGCTATTCTGGTCGATATCACTAGATTACCACAGACAGCTGTGACGCGTCGCTGGGTGATATAAGGGAGAATCATAGTTAAAGGTGCACCGTTTCCCTCCCAGCCACCATCATATTTAAAGATGTACTGTTTCCCTCTCAGCTATAACGATAAACACTATGTACTTAAAGTTGCATAGTCCGATGAAATATCAAATTTTCAAAACCAAATCAATTATCTAGATTTGATTTTACATATCTAAGTTAGATACTGATGCACTTATTAAGCATTTTTTCCTGCATGGAAGGCAATACTGAGTCAATTTAACAGAATCTATTACTGCAGAAGTCTATGGTGTCAGAGTCTTGGCAAGCTTGTCAAAACTAATTTTCCATGTTTACACTCAAAATATCTCAAAAGTTTACCATTTAAAATAAAAGTAACTTTGAACTAATGTAAAGTAGCTACTAGTGATCGATCTAATATATTTATCTCACAAAAAATACAGAAATTCAAAACCATCGGACTATGCAACTTTAATCGGAGAATTTTACAGCACGGCGGCTGTCGCCGACACTCCTCCTCCTTCTCGCTGCTCGTTGTACCCTCGCTTAATGCTTCTGAACCTAATGTTAATAATAATATCCCCGGGTGCTGACAGCCTATATAATACTACCTTACAAGTTATATCCCTGCAATTCATCTTACTACTGATTCCCTGCTTTCAACGATGCCAAGGCTAACGGTATACCTACTCCGCCACCGTTGTCAACGTAAACACACAGGACCTTATTTATTATTCTACTTGTCCATAAAGGGAGTTGGTTACTAGCTCTCTCAGAAGTGTAGATCCAGATTAATTATCATAAATATGCAGGAACCATTTCGTAATAAGCCTACTAATGTGTACTAGTGCTGTAGAGTTGACCGTAATGGTTAATGTTATTGGGGACCTGTTCGAATAGGGTAAGGAATGCAAGCAATGTCTTAGTAACAGTCTAGGGCTCACACCTTTATTACATTTCCTAACAAGAAACCATCTAAACCCTTCCAATGTCAGCCAGATGAATAAATACCACATATCAAACATCCCCATCATCAAGTTGTTTTTGATTACTACATTTAAAACCAGAATATCGTCGAAAAATCAGAACGCACCCGAAACGCATCTGATGGGTCCAAGTCGGACGACACAAACCTTTTCTATTGCTAGGAGAGTAGCCCGGGATGCCGCAGTGCATCTCCCAGTGAAGAGTTACAGCAGCGAATACCTTTCCCACATTTGATACCCACTGCGGGCCTGCATTGGCAAGCAGCCCAAATTAGTAGTGGGTCATTCACCCCAAGTCCACAGTCGGTAAAAGCTGGTTCATAGTCTCGCCCACTTCATATGCAAATTATATCTCTGTAGGTATATCCAAACATTAGAATCTCAATGTTGCGTTCTAGGAGAAATAATCAGACTTGATACTGTTAGCCAAATTGGTAATGGGGCTGTCACACTACGACGTAACGACGTCAACGTAGGGAGAACGTGAAGAACGTTGAACTTCTCGGCGTAGTATGCAAATTTGGGCACAAGTTGAACGTGGATGCAGCGTAGTGGACGAGAGAGCAACATCGGTAAAGCGTAGTGATACCGTCGTTCGACGAGAGAGGTCAACGTAATGACGCTGACGGAACGTTATGAACGTTATTCCATCGTCAGAAGAACGTTACGTGACGTTCGCTACGTCTTGAGATGTTGAACGTACGTTGAATGCACGTTCTCCTGACGTTCTCCTGACGTTCTCCTGACGTTCCCATTACGCCCCGTGGGCATTTCACTTGGTTTAATGGGGGTCAACGTAGTGGAACGTAGTTGAACGTAGTGAGGAGCGTTGGAATAACGTCCGTTTAACGTCATTGACGTTCGCTGAACGTGAACAGAACGTATGGCAAACGTAAACCCTTACGTTCGACCTACGTCGAAACTTTTGAACATGTCCAAAACCTCGACGTAATTCGACGTAACACGACGTAATGTGACGTAGCTCGACGTCACTCTAATGTCATTATGACATCATCATAACGTAATCCAACGTACATCAACGTAATGACGAAATATCACCACGTTAGGCTCACGTTGGCTCATTACGTCGTAGTGTGACAGGGGTATAACAGCACTCGCTGGCTTCTTCTGTGGGAGTTCCTCCATTCAAACTTTGGCCGAGTCAAACCATCGACTTACCAAATTTATATTGGTCGCTACCTCATCATCATCATGCTGTCGGTCGCGATGCGACAAAGACTGCTTTCATTACTTGACTGCCTAGCCTGGTACTCAGCATTAATAGGATAGGGCAAGGACTGATTAGCTCAGTACCAGAAACATGTGACTAAGTGGGAAACTTGGTCATGGTGCTGGCAGCATGGTCTCCCAGTAGGGAAGCACTATAAAGTCACCATGAGTGTGCACTGTCACAAGTTGGTATCTATCCTTATATGACATTAGATGTTGCCAGGATGCAAATCCCCAATAAACAAACAATCTCTTAAAAATATGATAGGATCAAGGAGTCATTCTATTATTTATACAGCTCCCAGGATGGTAGGCACCATGTGAATGTGATTATAGGCCTACTGTTTCCCATAGGAAAAGTGTGCATGACCCATTCTTGTGTGGATGTATATTTGGGTAATTCTCAGAAACCGTGTACCAATTTTGTGACACGGAAACCGAGTGTATAATCATTCCAAATAATGACACAATCCATGTTCATATGAAGATATAGATGTTCTGCATATGTTCCACAGTAGGGGTGAGTGACAACCAATGAACTATGTCTAAATCTGAGCAAAACTACAAATAAATTAAGGAGTTGTTGGTTCCAGAATGCAGTGTTGATCTATCTAATATTGTTATATTATAGAGTTGAGGGACAGGGAGAGGATGCCAAATATAAAAAAGAGGCTAGAACAATTTTTTTTAATTACATAAAGATTCAGCAGCCGACCATCTGTTAAGGCCAGTTTATACTTTTGACAGTCTGTGACGGCGCCAGACGGCATCAGATGGCGCAAGCCAATGCTCCCATTTAGACTTTACGTTGACGATTGACAGCATTAGACGGCGCAACACGGTGAAAGCATTGACCAGAGTTCAACTATGTTGAACTTTCAAGGTCAGCGCTTCC
Source organism: Branchipolynoe longqiensis (assembly GCA_030323885.1). Classification (NCBI taxonomy): domain Eukaryota; kingdom Metazoa; phylum Annelida; class Polychaeta; order Phyllodocida; family Polynoidae; genus Branchipolynoe; species Branchipolynoe longqiensis. Next base: position 101,052,204 of record CM059191.1, read on the forward strand.
ACACACCGTTTTGTGGCATCACACGGCGCGAACCGGCGTAAAGTTGACGCCGTAAAACACCGCCAAAAGTATAAAAGGGCCTTTCTCAGATCATCGGCGCGGTCAACACCCGGCGTTGTTTAACTTGTTGTCGGCCGATGAGCGCCAATCGGCCGACCCAGTGAGCGATAATCGGGGGCGGGAGCGTGACACACTTCTGCCGGGTAACTGGGATAGGCTCAAGGTATGATTTGCAGCTGCTCCTTGCTACCCGGACCGAGGGGCGGGCACTCTCCACATGTCGGCCCAATTGACTCCTCTGCTTTCTTCTTCATTCTTCTTCCTTCTTCTCTCCCTGCCCTCCTCCCCCTCCCTCCTCATATACCCCTCCCCTTCTCAACCTCTCAGACCTAGAGGTCATGACCTCAGCCGGTCAGGTCAAGTTCCGGGGTTGCCAACCTCCTCATGCACTGCACCGCCCTCTCGAGCAGCCTCCTTAACTACACTGTCTCGCTGCTGTTGTTGTTGTTGTTTTTGCTGGTCGAGTTGGGGGAGGGGAGGGGGGAGCAGTGCGACGTGCCGTATCTAGCGCTTGGCGTTCCTCAACTTGAGCTTGTTTATTCACTTCAACACGCCGGGAACCTGCGAATTTTGCAGCAACAAAGAAACCACGTGGTTATGGGCAGCGAGGTTTCTGTTTTCTGGTTATCTAGACAAGATATACCTTTTCTGCAGAGAACAGGCAGTACGCCTCCACAGACAATAACACTGATTAGTTCTTGCCACTACCACCAGGGATCTAGAAGACATTTTCAACGGAGTTTGTTGCACAGTGAACTACTACTGACAATTTTAATTAGTTCCTGCTACTGCAACTAGAGGGCTGGTAAGTGGTGGAAATCAGCCACACAACCTTTTCCTCAGAGCGTAATAAACAGTACAATGTGAGCTCTTTCTGGGTGTGTATCGATCAAGGACATTAGTTCTTGCCACTGCCACCAGAGGGTGGGTTGCTGATAGAAATCATATAGAAGACCTGTTCTACAGAACAGGCTGCGCATTGATCTGATTGTGGTACCGACATAATAGAGGGGGTGTAATGACGTCACGAGACAACTTTCGGTGGCCATATTGGATGACATACAGAAGGCTTGCAACTGCCTAGTAGGCAGCCTGTGCTGTGGTTATTTACTTGTTGGTTTATTTGTCCCTGTTTTGAGCAGTTTGGCCTCAGAAGTTGTTGCTAAAGTGCTGTAAGTAAATACATTGGAGGTAAACTGCCCAGAACCTCCCATAACACGAGAAAACTCTGTTTTACTGCATCTGCATGCATTCACAACATGGCTAGGGAGGGTGCTCGTAATCCAAGATAGCAGCCCGCTGACCGCTGATTGCCAAGTAATGACGTCACGTGCACTCCCTCTATTAATTAGTTATTGCCACTGGATGCAGAGGGATGTATAGTGGAGGAAACCCTCATTAACACCTAAGGAATTAGTGGCCTTATTATGGCTGGTTCATAGTCTCGCCCACCTTGACCTATATTCAGCACTTACCGGTATATATGTGCCTTGTCCTGTATTTACTTATAGACGCAGTGTAAAATGACTACACTGTGTAGTGAGTTCCATATAAATCAACCAGTCACGGGTGTGTGGGTGTGGGGGAGGGAGGGGGGTAATCATGGTTCAGATAGTGTGAGATATGTTGGCGATCTTTTAGTAAATCGTTTGACGAGTTAGTGTCGAGCATTTAGTAACATGGACCCGTCTGGGTGTGGTTGTGGTTGTGGGTGATTGAAAACAGTCAGGGGACAACTTGGAGCTGGCCAAGACAAGAGGCATCACCCCCCTCCCCCACCCACACCCCTACCCTCACCCGCACCCTCACCCCACTCCTTCGCCTACCCTTAGCTCTATATCTACCCCCACCCCACTCCTACCCCGACTCCTACCCCTACCCCTAGCCCTACATCTACCCCAACCCACTCCTACCACTACCCCTAGCCCTACCCCTACACCTATCCCTACATCTACCCCAACCCACTCCTACCACTACCCCTAGCCCTACCCCTACACCTATCCCTACATCTATCTCCACCCCACTCCCACCCGGAGACCTACTCCTACTCCTACCCCGACTCCTACCCAACTCCTACCCCACTCCTACCCCACCCCCACCCTACCTCCACCCCAACTCCCACCTCCATTCCCACCACTCCATTCCACTATTACATCAACCTTCACCTGACAGGGTTAAATTTTGACAAACACAGGCTCAAGATATACAAACCATGAATATTCATGATGAGATTCCATCCTGGTAATTGCGAATAAATAAAGTTCATCTTGGTCATGTGACTGCCCCTTTAAAGTTGCAGAGTTGTATAAAGCTAGGATTCCTTACACGCGGTATGCGGTATGCGAATGCGAATGCGAATGCGGCAAAAAATCGAAAAGCATCTCAGTCAATGGGGGTGATTCCTTACACGCGGTATGCGGCATGCGGCATGCGAATACTGAATCGGTCCATGTACCGATCGGTGCGGCATGCGAATGCGAATGCTGCTGCGTTTGCCATAGAGAACAGTGGTGAGGAAACCTGACACTGTGTGTGGGTGTGGGTGTGGGTGTGGGTGAAAGGACCCATCCCGTAATCACGCCGCACGCCGCATGCCGCATGCCGCATGCCGCATACCGTGTGTAAGGAATCCTAGCTTTAGGTAGGGCGGTATATTGCTCGGCCAGAGCCTCGGTCAATAAAATGGGAGGCTTCCACCACTACTCGCTTTGTGTCTTTCTCCTACTAGGGCATAGCCATCTCTATATATTATATATATATATATATATATATATTATATATATATTATTATATATATATGAAGAATGCAGGTGCAAAACCATGTACACGCTATCAAAAATGACAATAAACATTAGACTCAAACCTTCAAACAGTTTATTTGTTTACATTCCTACTGGTTTGTTCATTGTTCCATAACCATATAATCATATAATCATATGAAAAGTGGAATTAGTGAGAATTAAATTATTGTCAGGTAGAAATCTTTTATTTAAACTACATTTTTGGTTTGGCATTTGCGTGGTTTTGCACCTTAACTCTTCATATATATATATATATATATATATATATATATATATATATATATATATACACATATATATATGTGATATATAACGTATTATATGAATACAAAGGAGCGGAGCATTTTTTATATATTTATTCCGCTTTTATTATGCATGCTATTTATTATTATTCCATACGGCCTGATCAGGCGATTTGCTGCGGGCCGGATCCCGCCAGGCGAGTTTGGCGCCACCAGCGCCCAGTCACGCGCCTTTCCACACTGTGGGCATCACAAGAGCGCTAGATTTTAAACGTATGTATATATAAACATATATATATACATAGGCCTATATATACATATATTCTCTGTAAGCCTCCTGTAACCATGCACTCTCTGCTTCCCATCTGCTGGACACCGACTCCGACGGTCTTTCTTCCCTCACTTCACTCTCTGCTTCACTCACTTCTCTTCACTTCAATGACATAAAACTTCAAACATGTATATGGTCGTTCTGATATGACCTCAGATGTTGATAGGATGCACGACCCCAATCAATCAATGCAATGAAGTGCAATTAACTTGGGGACGCGTCACTGGTACCATGTCTATTTGCACACACAAAGATAACCAGCATTTAAAACAAAATTAACTTGTGGCGGAGTGATTAGAGTGTCTGACTTTTTTCTAGGTCAGACTCCTAATCTGAGGGTCAGTGGTTCGATTCCCAGTGCCCCCAGCTCTGCCAATTTGGATTTCCACCGCTGTGTATAACTTACATCGTCATCAAAGGCCGGTTGCTCTCATACCATGTCTATGTGGTGTGGGAGGTTAAAAATCCCTTGGGTCGGTAAAAGTGTAGGCTTGGGCTTTCTATTGACCAGTCGTCTGTGACTGGGATTTCCCCTGCTTGGGACAACTAATGTACCAACAACAACAAAAAAGAGAGACAAATAAGTGTTCACACTTCCTGTCTACCATTCGCTATATCGCTATAAATGAAACTGGATTAAGAAATCAAAGACCTGTTGCTTTGGAAGTCTGCAACAATGCAACCAAATTAAATCACCTCATGGTGTTTCCGTGGTGCCACTCAAAAAAAAAAAAACTTGGCGGGGGGCGGGGGGGGGGGGGAATAAGTGGCGGCACTAATGCGTCGATGACCTGCTAGGTGGCGCTGCGAACAGATCAGAGAGCGCCATTTTGTGTGATTAGTTAGACATTGTGGCGGGCCCTCCCTCCATCTCTTCTTTCCCCAGCCTCGTTCGTATCTCAATCACTCAGCCTCGCTTTCAGCCGGTGTGGAATGTGGCTGATGTGAGCTAGTAGTAACTGATGGAATGTTACACACAGCTTCTGCCGCCAGGGTCGCGTTGAGGGAGTGTGTGTGGTTTCGGGGAGGATTGAGGGGGTGGGTGGTGTATGTTTACAGCTACTGTTTCCACAGTGCACTTCACTACACACTCACTTCTAATAGTCTGCGAATACACACATAGAAAGGACAATGGCTGACAGTGTCCGCCTAACCCTGTCATCTCTTAAGGGGGCAGAATCCGATAAAAGTATCACATTTTCAAAACGCAGAGCACTTATCTAGATTTGAGCAACTTTGATACTTACTGCTGCACTTATTACGCATTTGACGTTGAAAATAAGGGTCATACAGGGTTAATATCACTTCGATTATTTGTTTACTTTGACCAAAATTTGGTGGCGGCATTAATATCGATTTGTTTAGTTTACATTCGTCGATTCGACAATATTAATATCGCCTCCGATATAGCAGCAGCATTAATATCGGTTCGATTTTAGGGTTAATTTAATGAAATTTCACGTTTTGAGTATGTAACTCTGTTAAATATGATAGCATTGAATAGATTTGGGCCTAATCGGTCCCTAACACAGACGGTAAACTTGATATGGGTTGGGGTTAGCGTAGCCAACCTTAAAGCTGCATAGTCCGATGAAATATCAAATTTTCAAAACCAAACCAATTATCTATATTTGATTTTACATCTCTAACTTAGATACTGATTGACTATTAAGCATTTGTTTCTGCATAGAATGTAATACTGAGTCAATTTAACAGAACCTGTTACTGCAGAAGTCTGTGGTGTCAGAGTTTTGGCAAGCTTGCCAAAACTAATTTTCCAGGTTTTCACTCAAAATATCTCAAAAGTTGACTACTTAAAATATAAGTAACTTTGAACTAATGTAAAGTAGATACTAGTGATCGATCTAATATATTTATCTCAGAAAAAATACAGAAATTCAAATCCATCGGACTATGTAACTTTAAGCTTGCGGTGTTTCTGTAACACTGCTCCATACATAGCGTGGCCACATTTCCCATTGATCATATTTGGGCAAGAAGGTGGAAGAAACCAAGGCCGACAAAGGAAGACTTGAGAAGACAATATCAGGGAGTGGACAGCCCTGGAATTTCACAAGTCCCAGAGGGCAGTGGAGAACAGAGATAAATGGAGAAAACTGGACACAAACTCTCTGTGGTGCCCCATCGACACTCGCAGTTAAAGGATTGATGATGATAATGATACTGATGATATACATACTGACAGCTTAGCCATAGCCCCTACATAGCAATATTAGACTCAGAAATAAAAATTATTCGTCACTTTCAAAATATGAAAATTCAGGCGCAAAACCAGGTAAACGCCAATCTAAATATGGAGATAAACATTGGAATCTAACATTCAAAAAGTATATTTTATTATATTCCTTTTTTGTTCATTACCCCATAAACATGTGATCATATGAAAAGTGGAATTAGTGAGAATTAACATTATGTTCAGGTACAAATCTTTAATTTAAACTATATTTTTGGATTGGCGTTTATGTGTTTTTTGCGCCTGAACTCTCCATATATAAACAACATAGTCACAAGGCTATGAGTTCCAGACGATTGTGAAGAGATAGAATTGCAGTGATTGTGTTAGTTCAACTGTAAAGAAGTCAACCAATTTGTTTGTAAAACGTCACAGGGCGTGCGTTGACATTTATGTATAAAAGAAAAGTCAAGATATATGGTGTTGTCTTCGGACCCTTACCCCCGATGCGATTCAATTAAATTTACGGCAGACAATTAATGACACTCAGTCCTTAGACTTAACTCCGCTGGTAAATTGCTCGCTGAAGAAAATAGATTTCATTGTAAACAATTGTGTTTGAGGCAGGGAATAATCAGGCGCTGTGCATGTTTGGCCGATGTTGACCTAACACTTGTTAAGACTGCTATGCTACATTAGATCCAGGCCTGGATGGGGAGTGAGGACAGAGGGGGAATGTAATCAAATACTATCAGAGTTTCGGGTTGAACAAGGAAACAACTTGTTGTTTGGTATAACTATGGTTATTAGAATATATGCTAACCTATTATATTTGTGGGTTTTTTTCAAAATCTAAATTAAAACCAGTCATGAGTTTGTAAACATGATTGTATTTCTTATCTGCTCCATGACAGTTTGTTCCATCGACCTACCCCCACCAGCCTGGGTCATTCCCCCCCCCCCCCCCTACCTCGCCACTACCGGCATTTGTTCCTCTCCCTTATCAGCTCCCCTCCCCCACCCCTATCAGCTCCCACTCCCCTATACTAGGAACTGATAACCTAACTGGATTTAAGATAACCTAGAAATGACCAACCACAGCCTGTATAAATGCCTTCTGAAAAGACCACTACACAATCAGAACCATCACTGGTGCCTTGCATCGTCTAATGTACCTTAATATTGTATAATTTGACTTGATATATCACACTGTGTCATAACAATCTAACGTACTTAAAGCTGCATAGTCCCATGAGGCATCACATTTTCAAAACCAAAACAATTATCTAGATTTGATTTTACATATTTAACTTAGATACTGGTGCACTTATTAAGCATTTGTTGCCATGTAGACAGAATACCAAGTCAATTTAATAGAACCTGTTACTACATAAGCCTATGGTCTCAGGGTTTTGGCGTGCTTGCCAAAACTAAATTGACATGTTTACACTCCAAATATCTCAAAAGTGAGCCATTTAAACTCAAAGTTATTTCAAACTAAAGTAAAGTAGATTATAATGATCAATCTAATGTATTTATCTCAGAAAAATGCAGAAATTCAAAGCCATCGGACTATGCAACTTTAAATTTGATATACGGTAATTTGACATCTATGGCACTCTAATTTTCTTTTATTCAACTTGGTGTATTACACCCTATAATGTATTGTCGTATATTTCAACTCAGTATTTCGCACTGTACCATTTACCACATAATGTACCTTAATGTTCTGTAATTTATTGTACCATTTACAATTCAGTGGACTTAAATGTGTTATAATTTAAATTGATATATTACACTCTGATGTATGCCTTATGATGTATGATATTGCACAATAATTTAACTTGATATATCACGCAGTACCCCTCACCACCTAATATACCCTACTGTTCTATAATTTAACTTGATATATCACACTGTCATTTACCATCTGATGTACCTCAATATTGTATAAGTTAACTTGATATAATATATTCTGTTTTCTACCACAACTGATTTGCTAGATTATGTAACTTAATCTTCTGTTATTTAATTTGATAAATCACCATATATCATTGACTTAATGTACTTAATTGTGTCATAATTTAGCGTGATATATAGCCGATGAGTGAATAAATAACACATTGACCTACAATATAAAACTGCTTTAGGCGACCAATGCCCCCCGCTGAGAAGGACAGTATTCATATGACTGAATTATTTACTAAACAAAGGGTACAATGTGCGCATGGCAGCACATTCGCTGTCAACGCTGGGACACCAGGAGATCCCTCACCCAACCACGCTCTACCCGGTGTGGCGTGCTCAGCCGTGTCCCGTGCTCAGCTGTGTACCTATACTCAAACTCGAGGCATTGTCAATGGTCGTAAGTCACTAACCTTATAAATTTAATATAATGTTTTTGGTAAAGATGTTCTCTATATGTGTACCAAGCGATTTGTTTCTAGGTGGTGTGGTTTTAGAGATATTTCACTTTTCCTGGCTTTTCTGTATGAAGATTGCTCACCACCATTGACAATGCCTTGAGTTTGACGGTACGCCCAGTGCAAAACATTAGTTTTAATCAAAATTAATAGAAATCAAGAACCCTAACCTTATAAATTTAATATAATCTTTTTGGTGAAGATGTTTTCTATATGTGTACCAAGCGATTTGTTAATAGGTGGTGTGGTTTTAGAGATATTTCACTTGTTCTGTATTTTCTGTATGAAAATTACTCACGACCATTGACAATGCCTTGAGTTTGAGTATAGGTACACAGCTGAGCACGGGACACGGCTGAGCACGCCACACCGGCACGGATTGGGGGCGGGGGGGGGGGGAGCCACCCACTCGTCAACCCATATATACATAGGAAGAATTCAGGCACACAACCCTGTAAATGCCAATTAAAAAAATCAATTATAATAACAGATCTTTAACTGAAAGTAATATTAGTTCTCATAAATTCCACTTTTCTTGTGAAGAGATGGTTATGGAGCAATGCACCAACAAATAGGTATTCACTTATTAACCTTTTGAAGGTTTTACTCTAATGTTTATCTCAATTTCTGGATTGGTGTTTATGGTGTTTTATGCCTAAACTCTTCATAGTGAGTGGTGGTTACAGTATGCTGGGGTGGTGGCGCCACCATCGGAGATGGGGTTGGGGAGGCTGGATGGAGCAGTAGATGACGAGGACAGACTCCATCAGTCCATGGAGCTGAGTGAGTGGTGAGTGAAAGGAGGGATATTCTGGGTTATTATACTCGTATAATTATTATACAGCATATGTATATATATATTATATTTATAATGTATGTCAATATACATATATAAAGGCCGGCTACAGTACAATAAATGGACAAGACAATAAGTGGGTGGAGTTAGTTCTGTCATAGGAAATATTAATCCATCCTCAGGTGCGAGTGACACTGTGTCTCATCCGTGGAGAGGATTTGGCCGGTGGTGGCGCCACCGGTCACGTGATGGTGATCCGGAAGGCACCCACCAAGACCACGTACAGTGATAATAATATATAAATCTTCCTTTGACGCATTTATACTCACATAATGCTTATACATCACATGTACGCCTCCCGTTTTGATAGGCTGTGGGGTTCGAACCCTTGGGTTCGAACCCCAGTCAAGTCAAGCCAATGACTTACATATTGATACTTGCCACTTCATTGCCAGGCACTTAGCATAATTAGAATTGGGCAAGGACTGGTTGGCTCAGGGTCAGAACAATGTGACTGAGTGGGATATCAGGTCATGGTGCTGCCGGCCTGGTCTCCCAGTGGGGCAGCACTATAAAGTCACCATGAATTCACACTGTCACAATTAAGTCGGTACTCATCCTTATATATGAACCTATATGTTGCCAGGACATAAACCACCAACAACCATCCAACCTGTGCCCTAATTAGCAATGCTAACATCATTTGGATGGCGACTTACTGCGCATGCTCCGTAGAAAGAAAAACGGCCATTTTGTTATGATGGGTGTGAGGGATACTTTAATGCGACGAGAAAGGCTGTTCGGCACAAGGCAGCGATTTGTGGTGAGAGTGTGTGTGTGCCTGGGTGTGGGGTGTTATCAGGTTGTCTCCGGCTGTTTGTGTTTGTACAGGCCTTGACTCAGTGGGCAGTTGGTGACTGCTCTGAGGCTGATCTAACTTCAACCTGACGTCATCAGCGACCGGAGACAAAGACGCACAGTAGCCGGCACAGGGTAAGGCGGGTCCATTTCATTTTGGAGGGGTGGTGGGTGGGATGGTTGGTCGCCCGAAGGGTTCCGCTGAAGTTGCATAATCCGATGAAAACATTACATTTGCCTAAATTGAACCACTCATCTACATTTGATCCTACATAACCAATGTACTAATGTAGTGCACTGTGATAATGATACATTGTGATTAAGTAATTGTTGCTGCACAGGCTGGTACAGGAAGTCAGTTTACCACAGTGGGAGCATGTGGTCTCCACAGCATTTTGATGTGCACACCATTAATTCAGCACGCTTTCCCTTTAAAAAGTTCTAGAAACAGTGATCTGATTGATTGATTGATTGGTGGTTGCTTTACTCTGTGTCGGCAGCATAGGCCATATTCACGACGAGAAATGTTTGTTTTTTGTTCAAACCATCGCTTTTACATGTAAAAGAAGACAATCAATTATGTGCCAATAGACACTCATTAAATTAAAAAGCTCACAATCATATATTTATGGTCACGGGAAACAAATTCCCATAGAAAAAGAAAAGTTTTATTAATAATTGATAGAATCTATTTAGTAAACTATATGAGGTGGTACAGTCCAGCTGCCCTCAAAAAGGCTTAAATGTTTTCCTGTTTTACCTTAGTAAAAAGGTCATGCATACTGTCTGCAGTGTAGAACTGTTGGCGCAGGGCCAAACATCAATGCAACTTAGTCAAATTTGTTTGAGTGTCAGCGGGAACTGACACCCAATACATTCAAGTGGTGGTTTTCCCACAGATCGTTCAATTTCTTTAAGTTTATTAATGTTTTCATGCCACTCATGTTGCCATCTGGATTTTATGTGGGTGGCTATTAGTGGTTTCAGATCAGAGTGAGGGATCAGACACGGTTCAAGATCACAGTTCAGGGCCTTCTTCGCAGCCCGATCAGCTTGTTCGTTTCCTTGTATGCCGGCATGGCCAGGCACCCAGCACAGGTGGATGTCATACCCATCCGTTGTCAGTTGGTTCATTTTATAAATGACCGTTGCTAGAATAGGGTGATTCGTTTTCAGTCCAGCAACAGCCAGGAGGCAAAAGAAGGAATCACTGTATATAACATAGTTAGTGTGGTTGAATGCCTCGATACACTCCAAAGCGAGAAGGAGTGCTCGGGCTTCTGCAGTGAAAATCGAGCTCTGATCGGGCAAGCATACGCCAAATTTTTCCCGTCGGTAGACTGCCGCAGCAGCTACCCGGCTTTGGTCTTTCGAACCATCAGTGTATATGGAGAGGTGGTCGGCAAACTGGCCTTGAATCTCTGCACGCAGTCCTTGGTACTGGAGTGGATGTGTCCCAGACTTCCTCAGTTCTGTGAGTTGGAGGATAACCGATGGCTTACTCAACGACCATGGGGGATGTTCTGGGACTTTGGCATCCTCCAACACGTCCAAATCCACGCCCAAGGCCTCCAAATGAGGTTTCATTCGGAGCCTCAGTGGCCGGATGTAATTCGGCCTGGCTTCATATCTGGATTCATCATGTTGCTCGAATAGACAATTGTATGCAGGATTCGATCCATTACTTTTTATCTTGACTACATATTGCATGGCCAGTTTGATTCTCCTGTTGTTAAGTGATGGTTCATTGGCTTTGACGTAGAGGCTCTGAACCGGTGATGTCCGGAAGGCCCCAAGGGGTGGTGGATCATGTCTAGCAGCCCAATATATGATTTCCTTGCGGAACCATATACTAATCCACTCAGGACCGAACCAAGGTTCTGTACACAGAGAGCAGAACATCTCTGTCCGCTCCCCACTCTGAGCTGGACAGCACCCTCAGAATATCTAGCGCTTTCAGGCATCTTGTTTTCAACAGTGATCTAGATTTGATCATATATGTCAAGTGTTATTGTTGTTTGTTGTTGTATAACACCCTAGCAACATCTAGGGTCATATCAGGACAGGTCCCGACTTGTGACAGTGTGCACTCATAGCGACTCAGCACCATGACCTGATATCCCACTCAGTCACATTATCCCGATACTCTGCTAACCAGGCCTTGTCCTAGCCTATTAATGCCAAGCATCAGGCTAGGTAGCAGCAAGTATCAATTTTCTAAGTAATTCGTTTGACTCGGCTGGGATTCGAACTCCCGACCTTCCGGACGGGAGGCTGCGCTCTACCGACTCCGTCAGCGCGTCCAGTTATGTCCAGTGTAGATATTGGTGTACTAAGTAAACACGCGCTGCTACATGCAATTAAATGGGATGTCATTTCTGCCAGTCCAGGGCAAGCATCCTAACCACTACGCTATCTAGGTACCCTCATGCAAACACCCTACCCAGGGTTATCTGTGCATGTGACATTCTATCAGAGGAATTGAGTTCAACTCTTTGCACCCTCGTTCACTCCGAATCATAGGTATCATACTTCCAATTACTAAATGTTTGTTTTTGTTCAACATTCTAGCAACATTTAAGGTCATATCAGGACAGGTACCAACTTGTGACAGCGCGCACTCCATTAATGGGGACTCCATTAACTGCATTTCCGCAGGGCAGGTTCGACGCCATGTGGGGTTAACCTTAGCATCCTGGTCATGGCAGCAGTGTCATAGGGACTTTTGTACCAACCAGGCACATCCTGACACGGCGGGATTCAAGCCAGATTTCTGTTATTCTGAGATGCGAGCACCTAGAACCCCGTTGTGTGTCCGGCGGGCATTCTTTGTACATGCATATGCAGCATGTGTTGTTTATGCTGCACGTGCCTGTAAATAATACACATCAGCATCGGGAGGCGGATGGGGGGGGGGGGATGTTCTCCCACATCCTGGTCTCCAGATGGAACAGAATCCCCATCCAGAACATGCCTGTCCAGACATGTTACAGTCGACTTATTGCTAATTATAATAAGCAAACTTATGAAAGAAGGCCCCACCAGCCAGCCTACCCCGCCCCAGGAAAAAAAAGCTTATCTCCTTGAATCAAATATGTGAGATGAATGATTGTCTTCACTGGCACCAGCAATGTTCTGCATGGTGGTGGGGCATTTTGCAAATGGGAAATACTAATCCTAAGGTGGGACTCGAACTCCACTGCCCTGCCCTTCAGTGGCTAGAGTGTTATTGTAAATCGGAAACATTACTCCTACAGCGGGACTCAAACTCCACTTCCCTGCCATTGTGGCTAGCGTATTATTGTAAATCGGAAACATTACTCCTACAGCGGGACTCGAACTGCCACTTCCCTGCCATTCAGTGGCTAGAGTCTTATTGTAAATCGGAAACATTACCCCTACAGCGGGACTCAAACTGCCACTTCCCTGCCATTGTGGCTAGCGTATTATTGTAAATCGGAAACATTACCCCTACAGCGGGACTCGAACTGCCACTTCCCTGCCATTCCTTGGCTGGAGTCTTATTGTAAATCGGAAACATTACCCCTACAGCAGAACTCAAACTGCCACTTCCCTGCCATTCCGTGGCTGGAGTCTTTCTTATTGTGAATGGGACACATTACCCCTACAGCGGGACTCAAACTGCCACTTCCCTGTCATTCCGTGGTTAGAGTCTTATTGCAAATGGGAAACATTACCCCTACAGTGGGACTCGAACTGCCACTTCCCTGCCATTTCATGGCTAGAGTGTTATTGTAAAGCGGAAACATTACCCCTACAGCGAGACTCAAACTGCCACTTCCCTGCCATTGTGGCTAGAGTCTCATTGTAAATCGGAAGCACGAAGCGTAGAGTGGGACTCAAACTCACACTTCCCTGCGATTCCAGAGTCCTAATCATTAGACTATATAGGTACTCTGATGTAATCTACCTACATAAGGCTACCTAGGTATGTGGTATTTCACCTGAGGAGGTTAGTGCACCTCACCACACTTGTCCACCTGGAATTGTTTTTACAATTTTTTACTTTTTTATTGAGGCTGTATTTATACTGTACATAGCCTATAAGCCTGGGTACCCAAGCTTGTTTTCAATGTTGGCCAGTTGTAGTGTTGGTCTTATCTTACCACACAGTAGCTGCTGATAAGGTATTTGATTGCCTGCATTTCAGTAGCAGAAAGATAATTGGTTGATATGTTAGTTCTTTTGGATTTTCTTGGCATATATGTATTATTTTATTTTGTTCTACTCTTATTGCTAGACTAGCCTACTCCTATTTACATATCATAGGCTTGTACGTAGCTGTGTGGTGTGTTATCTGGCTACTTTTGGCATGGTTACCTTCCATTGTAAGCTGCATACGGATGTTGTCAAGGTCACACAGATAGTTCCACACACTTACCGCCTTGCTGCGCCTGTAGTTGAATTCTATTTTTAGAAATGTTTTCCTGAAATTTGTTAGATCATATCAGAAATACAGTGCTACCCGATTAAAGGTGCAGTCAGGTGCTCCTGGGATGTAAGCGTGCCAAATCTGCAGGTACAGCTAAGAGCTTCCGGCCCCAAAGGGTTAACTGTGGACATAAACAAACATGAACAGGGTCATTAGAACAGACGGGATGGCCGAATGAGTTGAGCGTCTGTCTCCTATTATTGGAGATGGGGGGACCCAAACCCATATGTTTGTGGGTTTGAACCCTGGGTCTATATGTATGAGCCCGGGTTAGCGGTCGTAACCCTGCGTCGTGCGGATTTCCCGGGTTAGCGGCGAAAAGTCTGTATGTATGTGTCGGGGTTAAACTAACTCGGCGAGCGTAATGTTGCCTACACTAACCCCAAGCGAAACCGGGGTTAAAGGTGGGGTTAGGCACCGATTATGCCCAAATCTATCCAATGCGATCATATTTAACAGAATTACATAGGCAAATCGTGAAATTTCATTAAATTAACCCTAAAATCGAAGCGAGATTAACGCTGATGCCGTAACAGCGGCTATATTAATATTTTCGAATCGACGAGTGTAAAGTAGACAAATCGCCGCCGCCGCAGCGACGTCGATATCCATACTGTCCAATGTCAACTAAACATGGCCGCCGCCATCACCGCCGAATTGGCGGGAATATATTATGCCCATATCTATTCAATGCGATCATATTTAACAGAATTACATACTCAAATCGTGAAATTTAATTAAATTAACCCTAAATTCGAAGCAATATTAATGTAGCAGCTATATCAGCGGCGTTATTCATATTTTCCAATCGATGAATGTAAACAGGCACAGATCGATTTCCCAAATCTATAAATACCTGAAACGTCAGCTAACTCGGGTGCGCTTTGGTCACATACATCCCCCATGACACATTTGGAACACCGGGGTTAGATAACCCGGGACCCGCCTTTAACCCTGGTATGGTTAAAAATTGGCTCATACATATGGGCCCTGGTTGAGTGACAGCAGTGACTTAATCATTGATACTTATCGCTTCCTAGCCAGGCGCTCGGCATTATTAAGATATGGCAAGGATTGGTTGGCACAGTGTCAGGATAATGTGACTGAGTGGGATATCAGGTCATGGTGTTGGCAGCCTAGTCTCCCAGGGGGGGCAGCATGAGTGTGTACTCTCACAAGTTGGTATCCGTCCTGATATGACCTGTTATATTGCTAGGACATAAAACAACAATGAACAAACAACTGAGTCATTAAGTCTACATACATCATCATCATCATACAGACGACTACTAATTGAAGTCATTAGTTTGACTGGACTGCGATTTGAACTCCCGATCTTGTGCCCGGGAAGCCAGCGCGCTCTACCGATTCGACCACCGCGTTTGGTGTGGCGGTTTAAAATCTCAGTGTGTTTAGAGTCTACATTTGGGGTTCTGCACATGCGTCAATGGGTTATGCGCATGTGCATATTCGATTAGCACCACTCGGGCGACTCGGGTCATCCGAGTTGCTAGAAATTCAAATAGAACCCCGTGAGTGGAATTGACAAAAACACGTCCCTTGTGCAAAAAGTTTAACCCACCTCTTGGCTGGGGTTGGCTAGGAGCGATGACGTCACATTTGTACGTAAAAATGTTGCTAGGGTCACCCAAGTTGATTAATCGAATACGCTGAAATGCCGTTCAATGTTGATGCATGCGCAGAACCCCGAGCGTAGAACCTAAACACACTGAGATTTTAAACCGCCACACCGGTAACTAAATAGAAGTGGCATATATAACGATCAGTCTAATGTGTTTATAGACGACACATTGGAGACATTCAAAACCATCAGATTATACAACTTCAACAGAATCTCATTTGTCCAATGCGTTGCCTCCAGATTGACCTTTGCAGCTTGACCTTTACGCAGACCGCTACCCAGCATGCCTGGCACGGTAAGTAGGACATACCTGTGGCATGCGCTCAGGGCCTGCCTGTCTGCCTGCCACCACATACTGACTGACCACCGTGCCCCAAAGGTCTACTTCCAAACACACTAAGCGAAACGCCAAGGTGGTGCTGGGAGGGGGCGGGGTGGGGGCGTGGGTGGGTGGGGGGTTAGATGTGGGGGGGGGGGGGGTTATGTAAGGCAGACACCATATGAGATCCTGTTTTGTCAGGATAATCCCAATCATGCTGTGTACAGAAAGGTAGGAATGGCCGTTCCCGCTAGGTGGCACCCGAAGTTATGACTCTTTCACACCGATCAAGCATCAAATTTTCAAAAACAAAACAATTATCTAGAATTGATTCTACATATCTAATATAGATACTGGTTCACTTATTAAGCCTTTGTTGCCACATAGAAGGGAATACCAAGCCAATTCAATAGAACCTGTCACTGCAGAAGCCTATGGAGTCAGAGTTTTGGCATGCTTGCCAAAACTAATCTGACATGTTTGCACTTCAAATATCTCAGAAGTTAGCCATTTAAAATAAAAGTTACTTCAGACTAAAGTATGGTAGATTATAACGATCAATCCAGTATATTTATCTCAGAAAAATGACAGAAACTCAAATCCATCGGACCATGCAACTTTAAGTTGACTCACTCTTCTTTTCGGTGTGGCAACACATGCTTAATAAGTTCACCAGTATATAAGCTAGATATGTAGAATTATAGCTAGATAATTGTTTTGGTTTTGAAAATTTGACTTCATAATTGGCTCAGTGTGTGCAGCGATTCCAGCGTGGACTGGACAGTTGGGCCACGACGGGAATCGGGCCTAGTTGGGTGTAGTCGGCCCAGTTAGAGGCAAGCATCACACGACTTCCAATCGGGCCTATTCGGGGGCACTCAGCCCAGTTAGAAGGAAGGATCACACACTGTCCAATCGGGCCAAGTCGGGTGTAGTCCGCCCAGTTAGAGGCAAGCATCACATGCTGTTCAATCGGGCCTAGTTGGGTGTAGTCAGTCCAGTTAGAGGCAAGCATCACACGCTGTCCAATCGGGCCTACTCGGGTGTAGTCAGCCCAGTTAGAGGCAAGCATCACATGATGTCCAATCGGGCCTAGTCGGGTGTAGTCCGCCCAGTTAGAGGCAAGCATCACATGCTGTCCAATCTGGCCAGGTCGGGTGTAGTCGGCCCGGTTAGAGGCAAGCATCACACGCTGTCCAATCGGGCCTAGTAGGATGGAGTCAGCCCAGTTAGAGGCAAGCATCACACGCCGTCCAATCGGGCCTAATCTGGTGCAGTCAGCCCAGTTAGAGGCAAGCATCACACACTGTCCAATCGGGCCTATTCGGGTGTAGTCGGCCCAGTTAGAGGCAAGCATCACACACTGTCCAATCGGCCCTAGTTGGGTATAGTCAGACCAGTTAGAGGCAAGCATCACATGCTGTCCAATCGGCGATAGTCGGGTGTAGTCAGCCCAGTTACAGGCAAGCATCTCATGTTGTCCAATCGGCCCTAGTTGGGTATAGTCAGACCAGTTAGAGGCAAGCACCACATGCTGTCCAATCGGCCATAGTCAGCCCAGTTAGAGGCAAACATCACATGCTGTCCAATCGGCCCTAGTCGGGTGTAGTCAGCCCAGTTAGAGGCAAGCATCACACGCTGTCCATTCGGCTCTAGTCGGGTGTAGTCATCCCAGTTAGAGGCAAGCATCACATGATGTCCAATCGTGCTTAGTCAGCTGCAGTCAGCCCAGTTAGAGGCAAGCATCACGCGCTATCCAGTTCTGGACTGCCACTTGCAGGGTTGTGTGTGGTGCTTGTCTACATAGGCAGACGGCAGGGGAAACCACAAAAATGTCCCGTCACCCACCCTCACTTCCCTCTTTGCCCAAGCTGACGTCATCTCCTGCATAGTTCACGTCTTATTCTCCCGCTAGGTGGCGACCTAGTTTCAGTTCAGTCTGACACCAGCTGTCAGTGAGCACTGGGTCTCTTTTGGGGGGTGCATTAGTTGATTAACCGTGGGATATGTTAATTCTCCTTACCCTATCCTAGTAATGTCAAGTGCCAGGATACATAGCCAGACGTATGCATTGTTAAGTCATTGGTTTGACTCGACTAAGGTTTGAACCCATGGATTCAAATCCCACAACCTACCAAAACAGGAGACAGACGCTCAATTCATTCACCCATTACCATCTGGTAAAGCTGCATAGTCCGATGAAAATATCAAATTTTCAAAACCAAACCAATTATCTAGATTTGATTTTACATATCTAACTTAGATGCTGATGCACTTATTAAGCATTTGTTTCTGCGTAGACGGCAATACTGAGTCAATTTAACAGGACCTGTTACTGCAGAAGTCTATGGTGTCAGAGTTTTGGCAAGCTTGCCAAAACTAATTTTCCATGTTTGCACTCAAAATATCTCAAAGGTTTACGATTTAGGATAAAAGTAACTTTGAACTAATGTAAAGTAGATACAAGTGATCGATCTAATATATTTATCTCAGAAAAAATACAGAAATTCAAAACCATCGGACTTTGCAACTTTAAAGTCACGTAGTCCGATGGTTTTCAGTTTATCATTTTCTGCGATATTAAGTTGATCAGTGTGATCTACCTTACTTTAGTTTTAAGTACATTTTCTATAAAATGACAACTTTCGAAGATATTTGAAGTGTACACATGTCCATTTAATTTCGGCGTGCTTTGTCAAACTCTGGCCGCATAAGCTTCAGCTGTAGCAGATTCTATTGAATCGACTTAGTGTTGCATTATATATTGCAACAAATGCTTAATAAGAGCACCAGTATCTAAGTTGGGAACGTAGAATACAATCTAGAGAGGTTTTCTTTTTTAATGGTATGCTTCTATCGTAATGTCATGGGGGTGATGAAAATGGGAAATATTGTGCCTAGAGCGGGACTCGAACCCACATCTCTTTGCATTCCGGGCCAGTGTGCTAACCATTACACCACCTAGGCTCCCTGATATCAACACACTCCCCACGCCTACCTGTCTATGTGGTTACTTGCCTGAGAGGTCAGTGCAGACCACTACACTCGTCCCCCTGGAATTGTAAGTCTTGTAATGCTTACAATTACATACATACAGGCAATGCACTAACACATACATACACAGGGTAGGTTCAACAACCATACAGCGCAAAGCTTGTACAGGATCCTGATCACGGCAACCAGTGTCGTGGGGGTGATGAAAATGGGAAATACTGCGCCTAGAGCGGGACTCGAACCCACATCTCTTTGCACTCCGGGCCAGTGTGCTAACCATTACACCACCTAGGCTCCCTGATATCAACACACTCCCCACGCCTACCTGTCTATGTGGTTACTTGCCTGAGACGTCAGTGCAGACCACTACAGTAATATGACACTTTAACGTCTGCACTTTAAATATATGCAATATAGTCCACTGAGATTACTATCAAACTCTGAATGTAATGTATGAATGACGTCACGGGTGGCATTCCCTCATCACGTGACCTAATCGGATTTCCCACATGACCAAATATGGTTTCCCACGGTCAGCGGAACCCCGGAGAACCTTCGGCTTGCATACTTGCACTTGCAGACTACCCATTGTGGACACTGACTTTAGCACTCTCCCTCCACGTATTCAAATGTACAAAGTTAAAAGTTGTGCTTGGAGAGCATTTGTCAGAGTACAATTCTAGTCTCTGCAGGATGTACCTGGTTCGTTTAAAATGCTCCCATTTAACCGAGACTAGTAAACTTGCCCGGTAAGACAAAATACAAACACAAAATCGACATTATGTGCGGAAGTTACTGATAATAACTCATATTATAAATATATGATCAGAAGAACGCCGCCTTGGTATTGACGCGTGACTACTCAGAATTCCCCTTTTTTTTGTTAAAGCTGCATGGTCCGATGAAGCATTAAGTTTTCAAAACCAAAACAAGTATCTAGAATTGATTCTATATAACTGACTTAAGCCGTGTTCACACGGGCAAAATGTAAAGCGATTCAGCCAAGGCGGATACCAGGAGTCGAATTAGCCACCCGTTCACACGGGCACTACTTGGGCCGGAAATCGATATCTGCGCATGAACAAGTCCAGTCTGACCAGCGCCAGTTTTCGGTTAGGCGACGTCACCACGAGAGAGTGGGTTCGACCTAGATATGTATGTACTGAATCGTATTGGTTTGGAATGGTCAAAACTTCTGCTGGGCAGTGAAACCCTAAAAATAAATGATGAACAAAATATCTGTGCACCTCGAGCAGGTTCATAGACCAAATTATATAATATGCGCTTTTGATCAACCAGAAAGTCAACAAACTAAGGTGTCGACAGCGCATGCGTGTGAGGTGCTTAAACCGCCTCAGTGCGTCCACACGGGCAAAATAAATCGATTCACAGAAATCGACTCACGTAATCGACCTCCACAAGTGGTTTACAGTATCGGGATCACAGAAATCGATTCAGCCCTAATTCGACTCACACGCCCGTTCACACGCCAAATGTGCGTCGAACTAGGCAAGTCGATTTCTACGAATCGATTTACATTCCCCGTGTGAACACGGCTATAGATAGTGATGCATCTAATACGGATTTGTTGCCACATTGAAGGGAATACTGAGTCAATTTAAAAGAACAGGTTATTACTTAACCCTATGGTGTCAGAGTTTTGGTGTGCTTGCCAAAACTAATTTGGCATATTTGCATTTCAAATGTTTGAAGAGTTCAGGTGCCAAACCCTGTAAATGCCAATCTAAAAATGTAATTAAAAGAACAACTCTTTAACTGAAAATAATTGTAATTATCACTAATTCCAATTTGCTCGTGATGACATGATTATGGAGCAATGAACCAACAATTATGAATGTAAACAAATAATTTGTTTGAGGGTTTGATTCCAATATTTATCCTAATTTTTGGATTGGCATTTACAAGGTTTTGTGGCCTAAGTCTTCGTTTCAAAATTCAGCCATTTAAATGAAAAGTTATTTCAAACTAAAGTAATGTAGATCATAACAATCAATTTAATATATTTATCTCAGAAAAATGGCAGAAGCTCAAGGCAATGGGACTATGCAACTTCAACCACAAAAGAAGCTGACTCATCAGTTCACAGAATGGTACCCATCGTCCTTCCAGGCAGTGAAGACCCTTCCCTACCCTGCCTGCCCAGACCTCAGGTCAGACTGGTCCCCGGGACTTCCGGTTCATTTGGCCGGGGCCTTTCCACAGGCGTTCCAACATAAACACCCTGGGGTGGCAACGGCACAATCTGCTGTGTAGACTGCTGATTGGCTGCCAATGAACCACTCAGCACGCTTCAGTAGTTTCACGCTGGGTGGCGGTAGTGGTGGTAGTGGCAGTAGTGGCGGTAGTGGCGATAGTGGCAGTAGTGGCGGTATTGGCGGTATTGGCGGTAGTGGTGGTAGTGGCGGTAGTGGCGGTAGTGGCGGTGGTGGCGGTGGTGGTGGTGGTGGCGGTAGTGGCGGTAGTGGCGGTAGCGATGGTAGACGGGTCCCCGGGTCCTCTCTCTATGAGATTATGTGTTCTTTGATAAAAGTTGTATAATCCATTGGTTTTGAGTTTCAGTAATTGTGTGAGATAAATACATTATATTGCTCATTTTATCATCTACTTTACTGCAGCTTGAAGTAACCATTATATTAAATGCCTAAATTAAGACACATTGAAGTCAAAGCATGGCAACTTAAATTTGGCAAGTACATCAAAGTGCTGACAAGAGGCATAGGCTGCAGCAGTAACATGATCAATTAAATTGAATGAGTATTCATTTCTATGCAGCAACGAGTGCTTCATAAGTGCGCCAGTATCTAAGTTTGAGAATTAGGTGCAAATTTTTAGTACAGTGATTTTTTTCGAAAACATTATGCTTTAATCGGACTATGCAGCTTTAAGAATCTAAAATTTCAATGGTGGACCATTGGTCTTCCTCATTCCCCTGCTCCTTTCCCTATCCTAGTTATGTGGGACACCAGGGGCCGTATGCAGGAAACGGTGTTACGCGAGTTTTAGGTTAGCCGCTAAACGCGTATAGCTAACACCGACCGGGCGAAATATGTCAAGTGGTATGCAGGAGCGCCTAAACGGCCAGTGTTAGCTAAACGTGAAATTATTTATAGATTTGGGAATTCCCTCTGGGTCTCTACCCATATATTAGGCTTAAATATATTAAATGCTATCATATTTAACAGAATTAGATACGCAATAAGTGAAATTTGATGAAATTAACCGTAAATTCGAAGCAATATTAACGCTGCGGCCGTAACGGCGGTGATATTAACGGTTATATTTTCGAATCGACGAGCGTAAACTAAACAAATCGCTAATACATTGCCGCCAATGCGTAGACGTCGGCCAGTATGGATGTCGACGTCGACGCGGCAGTCGCGACAGCGGCGATTTGTTTACTTTACGTTCGTCGATTCGAAAATATAACCGTTAATATCGCCGCCATTACGGCGGCAGCGTTAATATTGCTTCGAATTTAGGGTTAATTTAATCATATTTCACTTATTGCGTATGTAATTCTGTTAAATATGACAGCATTGAATAGATTTGGGTAGGACCGTACGCTAACACCGACCGTAAACCTGCTATGAAACGGGTTTAGTGTAAACGCGCGGTGTTACCGTAACACCGCTTCCTGCATACGGAATTTTGCTCGCTAAACTGGAAATCCCGCCGCTAAACGGGAAATCCTGCGCTAAACGCGTTTTGGAGCCGTAACACCGACACCTGCATACGGCCCCAGGCTAGGTAGTAACACGTATTAATTTGTGACTCATTGCTTTGACTAGGCTGGGGTTCCAATCCAGGTTCCCCCCCACCCTCTTGACATAGCTCAGGTGGTAAAGCATCCACCTATTAAGCTGTCCGTCATCGGATCAATCCTTCTCAGTGGATTCATTTGCAGTTTGGACTATTTTCCATTCCAACCAGTGGTCCACAACCGCAAGGTATGGTATGTGCTGTCCTGTCTGTGGGAAAGTGCATTTAAAAGACCCTTTGTTGCTTATCGGAAAGAGTAGCCTATGTGGAGGCAGCAGGTTTCCTCCAAAGAAATATGTCAGAATGACCATATATATCTGATGTCCAATAGCCGATGCTAAAAAGGAATGTGCTCTAGAGGCGTCGTTAAATATAACAATCTTTACTCATGGCGACTGTAATTCCAAGTGCCAAACTAGGTGGTGACAAGTATAAATTTTGTAAGTCATTGGTTTGACCCGGCCGGGAATCAAAACTCCAGACTTTTCGCATTGGAAGCCTGCGCTCTACTGATTCGGCCAATTCGGCTGGTCACCCACCCAGGCAGCAGACGTTGCCCACATTCAGTCTGTCTTTGCTGGTAGGAAAACGCCAACCGGAAGTGTCAAGTTTAAAGATTAACTAACATGACCAAGACACGAGTACATATTCACAGGTATCAAATATACCCATTTATAGAATTTCTTAAATGAATTATTCTCTCCAGGGCATATATGGCTTAATCTAGGATGTCCTTCTCTGAGCAATTCAAATAAACATGAAAATCAGATATTACTAATCATCGGGAAATCTATTGAAAAGACTCGACTATTAGTTTGTAGTCCGTTCTATAGCAAATTCGCTGCCAATAGTGCTATGTCTTTTATTTTTCGTGAAATGGTTTGGGCATCGAGTAAACAATACCATAAGTACAAATGGGTCTTCCATTGTCTGATGTAGCAATATGGCGTAGGTGTTTAGATGGTAAATATACGATGCAATGTAGTCCTTGAGAATGAACTAGTCCAGAGGGATGACATAGGTTAAAGGAAGGGCTGGTAGCTGGTAGCTGGTAGCTGGTAGTTAGTAGCTGGTAGCTGGTAGCTGTTGGCTGATGAGGACATAGTCCAAAGTGTGATGTATGTTGATAGAGGGGCTGGTAACTGGTAACTGGTAGCTGATGGGAACATAGTCCACAGGGTGCTATATATTGTTAGAGGGTCTGGTAACTGGTAGCTGGTATACGGTAGCTGGTAGTTTGTAGCTGATGGGGATATAGTCCAAAGGGTGCTATATATTGATAGAGGGGCTGGTAGCTGGTAGTTGGTAGCTGATGGGGACATAGTCCAAAGGGTGTTATATATTGATAGAGGGGCTGGTAGCTGGTTGTTGGTAGCTGATGGTGACATAGTCCAAAGGGTGCTATATATTGATAGAGGGGCTGGTAGCTGGTAGTTGTAGTGTGGGGACATATCCAAAGGGGCTATATATTGATAGAGGCTGGTCTGGTAGTTTGTAGCTGATGGGGACATAGTACAAAGGGTGCTATATATTGATAGAGGGGCTGGTAGCTGGTAGTTGGTAGCTGATGGGGACATAGTCCAAAGGGTGCTATATATTGATAGAGGTCCTGGTAGGTGGTAGCTGATGGGGACATAGTCCAAAGGGTGCTATATATTGATAGAGGGGCTGGTAGCTGGTAGTTGGTAGCTGATGGGGACATAGTCCAAAGGGTGCTATATATTGATAGAGGTCCTGGTAGCGGTAGTTGGTAGCTGATGGGGACATAGTCCAAGGTGCTATATATTGATAGAGGGGCTGGTAGCTGGTAGTTGGTAGCTGATGGGGACATAGTCCAAAGGGTGCTATATATTGATAGAGGGGCTGGTAGCTGGTTGTTGGTAGCTGATGGGGACATAGTCCAAAGGGTGCTATATATTGATAGAGGGGCTGGTAGCTGGTAGCTGATGGGGACATAGTCCAAAGGGTGCTATATATTGATAGAGGGGCTGGTAGCTGGTTGTTGGTAGCTGATGGGGACATAGTCCAAAGGGTGCTATATATTGATAGAGGGGCTGGTAGCTGGTTGTTGGTAGCTGATGGGGACATAGTCCAAAGGGTGCTATATATTGATAGAGGGGCTGGTAGCTGGTAGTTGGTAGCTGATGGGGACATAGTCCAAAGGGTGCTATATATTGATAGAGGTCCTGGTAGCTGGTAGTTTGTAGCTGATGGGGACATAGTACAAAGGGTGCTATATATTGATAGAGGGGCTGGTAGCTGGTAGTTGGTAGCTGATGGGGACATAGTCCAAAGGGTGCTATATATTGATAGAGGTCCTGGTAGCTGGTAGTTGGTAGCTGATGGGGACATAGTCCAAAGGGTGCTATATATTGATAGAGGGGCTGGTAGCTGGTAGTTGGTAGCTGATGGGGACATAGTCCAAAGGGTGCTATATATTGATAGAGGGGCTGGTAGCTGGTAGTTGGTAGCTGATGGGGACATAGTCCAAAGGGTGCTATATATTGATAGAGGTGCTGGTAGCTGGTAGTTGGTAGCTGATGGGGACATAGTCCAAAGGGTGCTATATATTGATAGAGGGGCTGGTAGCTGGTAGTTGGTAGCTGATGGGGACATAGTCCAAAGGGTGCTATATATTGATAGAGGTACTGGTAGCTGGTTGTTGGTAGCTGATGGGGACATAGTCCAAAGGGTGCTATATATTGATAGAGGGGCTGGTAGCTGGTAGTTGGTAGCTGATGGGGACATAGTCCAAAGGGTGCTATATATTGATAGAGGGGCTGGTAGCTGGTTGTTGGTAGCTGATGGGGACATAGTCCAAAGGGTGCTATATATTGATAGAGGGGCTGGTAGCTGGTTGTTGGTAGCTGATGGGGACATAGTCCAAAGGGTGCTATATATTGATAGAGGTGCTGGTAGCTGATAATTTGTAGCTGATGGTGACATAGTCCAAAGGGTGCTATATATTGATAGAGGGGCTGGTAGCTGGTTGTTGGTAGCTGATGGGGACATAGTCCAAAGGGTGCTATATATTGATAGAGGGGCTGGTAGCTGGTTGTTGGTAGCTGATGGGGACATAGTCCAAAGGGTGCTATATATTGATAGAGGGGCTGGTAGCTGGTTGTTGGTAGCTGATGGGGACATAGTCCAAAGGGTGCTATATATTGATAGAGGGGCTGGTAGCTGGTTGTTGGTAGCTGATGGGGACATAGTCCAAAGGGTGCTATATATTGATAGAGGGGCTGGTAGCTGGTTGTTGGTAGCTGATGGGGACATAGTCCAAAGGGTGCTATATATTGATAGAGGGGCTGGTAGCTGGTTGTTGGTAGCTGATGGGGACATAGTCCAAAGGGTGCTATATATTGATAGAGTAGCTGGTAGTTGGTAGCTGTTAGCTGATGGGGACATAGTCCAAAGGGTGCTATATATTGATAGAGGCGCTGGTAGCTGGTAGTTGGTAGCTGATGGGGACATAGTCCAAAGGGTGCTATATATTGATAGAGGGGCTGGTAGCTGGTAGCTGGTAGCTGATGGGGACATAATCCAAAGGGTGCTACATATTGATAGAGGTCCTGGTAGCTGGTAGCTGATGGGGACATAGTCCAAAGGGTGCTATATATTGATAGAGGGGCTGGTAGCTGGTTGTTGGTAGCTGATGGGGACATAGTCCAAAGGGTGCTATATATTGATAGAGGGGCTGGTAGCTGGTTGTTGGTAGCTGATGGGGACATAGTCCAAAGGGTGCTATATATTGATAGAGGCGCTGGCAGCTGGTAGTTGGTAGCTGATGGGGACATAGTCCAAAGGGTGCTATATATTGATAGAGGGGCTGGTAGCTGGTAGCTGGTAGCTGGTAGCTGATGGGGACATAGTCCAAAGGGTGCTATAGGGGGGTGGAGGGGATGCTAGCTGGTAGCTGGTATAGACATAGTCCAAAGGGTGCTATAGTGAGGGGTGCTAGCTGTAGCTGAAGACATAGTCCAAATGGTGCTAAGATAGAGGGTGTAGTGTAGCTGATGGAGACATAGTCCAAAGGATGCTATAGATGAGGGGATGCTAGCTGGTAGCTGGTATAGACATAGTCCAAAGGGTGCTATAGGGGGGTGGAGGGGATGCTAGCTGGTAGCTGGTATAGACATAGTCCAAAGGGTGCTATAGGGGGATGGAAGGGATGCTAGCTGGTAGCTGGTATGGACATAGTCCAAAGGGTGCTATAGGGGGATAGAGTGGCTGCTAGCTGGTTGCTGGTATGGACATAGTCCAAAGGGTACTATAGGGGGATATAGTGGCTGCTAGCTGGTAGCTGGTATGGACATAGTCCAAAGGGGTGATATCAGTATAACTATAACCATACGGCCTATGCAGCCTTGAATAGGCAGCGTGGTTCCTAAAGGAATGACATATGATCCATTCTTTGGGCTTATATCACACCACGCCATATGTATTACGGAGTTTAGAGGCTGGCGAGGTTAAGAGTGTTTATTCTGCAGTATGTCAAAAGGTCAAGCAAGTGCATGACTAAACCCGTGTTTTCTACTAACAGAGACCAACTCTGTTGTCGGCCTGAACGTGTCTAAAGTTACATCATCCGATAGTCTTGAGTTTATGCAGAATCTCTTAGACAAATATAAGATGTTGATCATAATAATCCACAACACTTTAGTTTCAATTGATTTTTGTTATACATGGTTTAAGTGGAAATATGCTAAATTACTTTTGGCGTGCGTGACGAAATGTTGGACACGGTTGGCTTCAGTAATGACAGATTCTATTAAGTTGATAAAATTCCTTTCTATGCAGCTACACATATTTAATAAGTGCACTCATATAACAGTTGAATAAGCATCATAAATGATAAGCAATGATGCTTCAACATGTCATAGTGGACTACATTCCCTGGTGGTGTAAATGTGTTTTTATTTTCGAAATCGATGAGAAAAATTAAAGGAGTACACTTTAAGAAAAATTAAAGGAGTACACTTTAATTTAAAAGCTTTAGATAAAGTGAATAATAGTCGGAAAGGATGTCCAGATGTCTGAGCAGTGTGATCGGACTGCAACCTGCTTACTTGTCTTTTTATTATTTCCAACTGTGGCCTCAATTTATATATATAAATGATATGCTGCATAAGCAATTATGCGAATATAATTATCCAAAAGCCAATTATCTATGAACTATCTCCTTAGTGCTTTGTATCTGAATCCAGACTGGGGCTTTACTTACAGTCACATTACAGTCACATTACACTTGCGACCACGTTGCGACCATTTTGCGACCACTTTGCGACCACTTTTCGATCACTTTGAACCAAAGAAGCCACCTCCTTGCAACCTCCTTGTAACTAAAGCAATGGTTGCTGACCTCTGGGCGACCATTTTCGTTGCACAGAGGTTCTTATTGCAGTGGCTGCAACCTCCTCTGACCCAAATGGTCGCAAGGAGGTCGGCGACCACTGAGGAGAATGTGTGACTATTTTGCGACCTCCTTGTGACCACCCCTGTTTTGTGGTCGCAAATTGGTCGCACGCAGTAGTGTGACTGGGGTATAATGAAGAGCCCTGGCAAACTAACTAAACATTACGACCCACTCACAAAGTATAATTGGCAAGGTATAATTGACAAAGTATAATTGGCAAGGTGTTGCAACTACTGAATGTCAAAGCACCACATCAAAATAGACAATAATTCATCCTATGTTGGCTTACTTGGTGTGTGAATTATTGTGGGGTTCGGGGGGGGGGTGGGGCTTTTGTTGTGTGTTTTTGCTTTGTTTTGCCTCGTTCTTTGTATTGTTGTTATTTCTGCCTATTTCTGCCTTTAAAACAAATTAATCGCTAAGGCGACCAATTGACAGTCTCTCATTGACAGCACCCAGTGCTCTGTCAGCAGCAACAGTGGGAATAACGCGAAGGAAGTGGGCGTGCCTAACAGCAAGTGTCCCTCTGTGGGGCGTCTGCTTAGTGTTGGCGCCCTCACGGGTCGGTCACGTGGTGCTGACAGGCGCAGATTGGGCTGGTGGCCAAAACAGAGAACTCAACAAGAACAGAGTGAAACTGTAACAAAAACACGGTGATTGATGGCCATATTGTGCTAAGTGGTTCCACGAAGCCTTTGTACTTAGCTGGTTGTGTATTGGATATATCAGACCCATAACTAAAGTCTGAATATAGCGAATTTGCTGTTTGTTCTTTTGGTGGATTTGTGTGTGTTTCAGTATGTAACTGTCACTGTTGAGCGGAATGGATTAGTGAACAGATCCACCACAGGTGGCGCTACCACGGAGTGTTTAGGTTGCAATCATTGAAGCTCTATGCCATACAGGCTCTACCCACAGAAAATACTGAACAAACCTCCAGCAAACACTCTGTCAGAGATCTGCCGCCCTCATGGTATACCGGCGGACTTGCTTATATACTCCTCCCACAGCGCCGCCCTTCCCCTAGCGGCAATGGTATACACTATCCTAGCAGCCAGAAGAGACAAACAAATACAATGTTCCGAATGAGCAGTGCTTGTAGAATCCACATGTTGGGGATTGCTGAGCTTGTATCTGCAACAACCCCCGAGTCATGCCGCTAGGTGTCAGGCTGGTGAGGACCCCCTATGGCGGCAGCTGATTGGCTCAGCTGGAATGGGATGGTCACGTGTGAACTTTACACGCCTGCTATTTAGGGGTAGTTGGCCTCTTCGCCGCTTGTATTACGGTTTGGTTATTTTATATTTACACTTATTATGCATGTATTGCATTATGCGAATATAAACAAGTTTGGCCTTCCATACGAAGTCACATTTGATGCTACGTTATTGGCTTACCATGGGTGAGTTCTGCGCAGTGGCTCAGTACAGTGGATTCATAAGTGTGTGAATATACTACTGCCGCTATCACAATATATGTGATGGATAGTGTATTATAGTTATCTATTCATATCGTACACTCAGTATTTAGTAAGAGGGCTCACTGAATGGACTGGTTGGAGCTCGTGGTTTCTAATCCCGGCTGAGTTAAACCAATTACTTGTAAAATGAGTCCCTTTTCGCTACTTTACCCGGACTGGTCAGCTACTGAGGAAGTACGGATGCCCAGAGAAGTTCACAACTATGATCGAGGCTCTACATACAGGAATGATGGCGAACGTTAGTGCTGGAGGGGAAGTCTCGGAATCGTTTGCGGTTACCAATGGGGTCAAGCAAGGTTGTGTACTGGCCCCCACGCTCTTCTCCATCTTCCTATCAGCAATGCTAGACGAGGCTTTCCGAGACATGGGGGATGGCATCTATATACAGTCCAGACAGAGCGCTGACCTATTCAATGTCGCACACTTCAGAGCGAAGACCAAGACTACTCAGATACTGGTGAGAGAGCTACTATTCGCAGATGACAGTGCACTGGTTGCCCACTCTGCTGAAGAGACCCAGAAAATAGTGGACGCTTTCTCCGATGCATCAAAGAAGTTTGGCCTGAAAATTAACATCAAGAAGACGGAGGTGCTGTACCAACCCAACTCTACAAGAACCCGAGAGGAGGAGATCATGGTTGACGGAAACAAGCTGAACTCTGTTCCGGAATTCACCTATCTCGGAAGCACTATATCAAGTGATGGACGCATTGATGCTGAGATACAGAGGAGGATGGCCAAGGCTAGCGCATCTTTCGGCCGACTACGCCAGAGACTCTGGAACAACCACCATGTGTCCATTCGGGTCAAAGGTAAGATCTACCGCGCAATCGTGCTATCCACCCTACTATACGGAGCCGAGGCCTGGACAGTGTACAGACAGCAGGTGAAAAAGCTGCATGCCTTCATGATGCGACATCTGCGTTCAATCATGAGGCTAACCTGGAAGGACAAAGTGACGAATAAGGAAATACTCGAACGGATGGGGCTGCCCTCTATGGAAGATCTTCTGATCAAAAAGAATCTCCGGTGGACTGGACACCTCATGAGGATGTCATCAGACAGGCTACCAAAGCAGATCCTCTATTCTCAACTGTCTTCTGGCTACAGAAAGAGAGGGCGCCCCCGTCTCCGGTTCAAAGATACCATCAAGAGAAACCTGAAGCTGAGAGACATTAAGACCGACTCATGGACACAACTCTCACAGCAGAGAGCTAAATGGAGAGCGGCAGTCAAGTAATGAAAGCAGTCTTTGTCGCATCGCGACCGACAGCATGATGATGATGACCCGGACTGGTTGGCTCAGCATCAGGATAATATGACTGAGTGGGATATCAGGTGGGATACTGAGCTAACCAGGCCTTGCATTATCCTAGTAATTTCGAGTGCTACTTTTAGGATAGGTAGCCACAAGTATCAATTTTGTAAGTTATTGATTTGACCCACTCAGGATTCAAACTCCAGACCTTCCACACAGAAAGCCTTTTTTTTTTTTACCGATCAGCACAATGACCTGATATGCGCATTCAGTCAGATTATCCTGATACCGATCCAAGCAGTCATTCCTCTATCCTAATAAGGATGAGTGCTAGGCTAGGAAGTGAAAAGTATCAATTTTGTAAGTCATTTGTTTGACTCCACCGGGAACCGAACTCCCGATCTGCAATACGCGAGCCCCACGCTCCACCGATTAGGTCACCGCGTCCCGTAACAACTAAAGCTAAGATTCCTTACACGCGGTATGTGGTATGCCACATGCGGCATGCGGTATGCGGTATGCGAATGGGAGGATTCCTTCTATATGGTATGCGAACCCGTAACCCCACCACCACCACTACCATATGTTTCCCCTCTGCACCCTTGTGTGTGACCGTTCCATAATGCTCAGTCGCCTCTCCTCGTCTAATACTAATGGGCAAGTGCAACTGATGTTTCTATTCGCATACCGCATGCCACATGCCGCACCGATCGCTACAGGGACCGATCGAGTTGCCACATTCGCATTCGCATTCGCATTCGCATTCGGACGTAAAGAATCACCCCCATTGACTTAGATGCTTTCCGATTTTTTGCTGCATTCACATTCGCATACCGCATACCACATACCGCGTGTAAGGAATCTTAGCTTAAAGCAGTCATCAATGTCCATCTTGTCTACTGCTGTGAAGTGGCTTTCAAAAGTAATCTTTTCCCGAAACAGATGAATCAAGAGAATCGAAATGATAAGCGATCCAGTACGACAATGTTCATAAAGACACCGAGATATTTCTAATAATCCATTTAGTGTTGAATTCAGATTTAAAATTATATATATGTCAAACAGACTTTGGCCTAACTAAGCCGAGGCATCGCAATTAATTAACCACATTTTTCAAAGGCATTCTGCTCAGTTTGGAAATGCCATCTCCTAAATGGGTTAATTGTAATGATTATTATTGATTGTAGGTATGCAGGTATAGCAATACCTCAGGGAGTTTGACGCCCCTGCCTTGCAGAGTTCTAAACCACTGCCTTGTGGTACAGGTCCTTGACAGAACCGAAGGCTAAGGGAGCAAACCCTAAACAGAAAACCATGTCACTGTGGCAGCATTAAGGGCGGTTGATGTATGGAACTCCCAACATCTCCCGACCAGCCACTGCAGGGACAAATAGTTTTGCGCCTGTCTTGACATGTTCTTGCCGGTGTGAAACCTCTATTTGCTCCCCGAGAGAGTGCCGATGGTAACTTGCAAAAGCCAGCAGCACTTCAACACTTTTGCAGGCAGCTTTCATGAAATGTACAACCGCACAAGAGCGGCAGTCAAGTAATGAAAGCAGTCTTTGTCGCATCGCGACCGACAGCATGATGATGATGATTATTGATGAGAACAAGCTTGTTCTTCTCTGGGCCTGGCCGCCTCCCCCCATACTCCCACCTGCTCCCCTCCCCCCTGTTCCATCAACTCCATCAATATGGAGTCCTTCCTTCTCCTGCCTCCCTCACGCACCCACAAATTCCCTACTAACTAACACTAAACCTTACAGCTACCCAACCTATTTGGATATTTAGGCATCTGCCCCATGTAACAGAACATCAGAATCCAATCAATGAAGCTAACTCTCAAAATGGATATATATATATGAGACTGTCTCCAAAGGTGCTAAGCAATATGGGACAAAACATTGTCCATTGTAACGATCAACATACTATCTGCTTAGGCATTTTCTCAGGATAAACTGATTTGTATTTTACATGGTGTTTCATAATCCCAATAGAATACATATTGATTTGAAGCAAATGTCCTTGTGTTTTCAGTGTATCCGTTTCTGTGCTGTTTTGTGTCAATCGATACAATGGACACACAAAAAAGAGTTATCAGCTTTTGAGACAGGGTCATATAGTAAACATATGGAAGTATGAAAGCTGGGATTGATTGCAATCTACAAACAGTTACAAGCCATAAACAAGAGGCAAGACAACCTAAATTATTACTAAAACTAAATTCAAAAGATTTGAATTAAATTGGACTAGTGCTGCCCAGCGGTGAAAACAAGTGTTAACACACTTATCCATAAATAAATTCATCACAACAAATTTAAAAAGAACCATGTCGTGTAGCTGATGTCCCAAAGCACCATAATCAGTCAAAAAAATACTGTCGTGGGGTTGATGAAAATGGGAAATATTGCGGCTAGAGCGGGACTCGAACCCACATCTCTTTGCATTCCCGGCCAGTGTGCTAACCATTACACCACCTAGGCTCCCTGATATCAACACACTACCCACGCCTACCTGTCTATGCAGCTCCTTGCCTGACAGGTCAGTGCAGACCACTACACTCGTACCCCTGGAATTGTAATTCTTTTAATGCTTACAATTACATACATACATACAGTCAATGCACTTACATACATACACAGGGTAGGTTCAACAACTATACAGCATGTAGCTTGTACAGGATCATGGTCACAGCAACCAGTGTCATCAGGATGATGAAAATGGGAAATATTACGGCTAGAGCAGGACTCGAACCCACATCTCTTTGCATTCTGGGCCAGTGTGCTAACCATTACACCACCTAGGCTTCCTGATATCAACACACTACCCACGCCTACCTGTCTATGCGGCTCCTTGCCTGAGAGGTCAGTGCAGACCACTACAATACCAATGTACATCTTCCTTCCTCACTCATCACATTCTCATGTCCTACTGGTATTTTTATTCAGCATTAAAATGACTTGTGAAAATAGGTAAGTGATGCGCAAAAGGACATCGCCAGAAGACCAGTACATCCACACTGACAAATGTATTATCATGAAGGATACAAACTATTTACCCCCTCTCCCCAAAAGAAGTAAAGTTGCATGGTTTGATGCTTTTGCGTTTCTGTAATTTTCTGAGATAAATATATTAAGTTGATCATTATATTCCACTTTGCTTTAATTTGAAGTAACTTTGCTTTAAAATGACTAATTTAGGAGAGGTTTGAACTGAAAACATGTCAAATTAATTTTGGCATTCTTGCCAAAACTCTGCGCCCCATAGGCTTCAGCAGTAATACGTTTGATTAAATTGTCTTACTCTTAAGCTGTGTTCACACACGGGTGTTAAGTCGCCTCAACTAGTTTGCTTTGTCTAGTTCGGCTCACATTTGCCATGTGGATGCGACACTAAGCCGGATTAGGGCTAATTCGCCTCAACTAATTCGCTTCAAGTAAACCGCGTCGCGAGGTAGGTCATATGAAGCGATCTAACTTAAGTCGTCCCATATTGCCTGTCTGGACAGTAGTGGTTTAGATGAGGCGGATTAAGGACGTCACAGTCGAGAC
The DNA here is from genome assembly GCA_030323885.1 of Branchipolynoe longqiensis. Classification (NCBI taxonomy): domain Eukaryota; kingdom Metazoa; phylum Annelida; class Polychaeta; order Phyllodocida; family Polynoidae; genus Branchipolynoe; species Branchipolynoe longqiensis. The sequence continues at coordinate 101,086,802 of CM059191.1, forward strand.
CTGAGTTTGTTGACTTTCCGGTAAATTTGCTCTATGAATCTGCTAGAGGTGCACAGATATTTTTGTCATGATTTATTTTAAGGTTTTCACTGCCCAGCAGAAGTTTTGACCATTCCAAACCAATACGATTCAGTCCATACATATCTAGGTCGAACCAACACTCTCTTGTGGCGACGTCGACTAACCGAAACTGGCGCTGGTTAGTATGGACTTGCTCATGCGCAGATATCGATTTCCGCCTTAAACCGCTCCATGTGTGGACACGACACTAGTTCGCATCATCTAGTTCGCCTTATCTAGTTCGGCCTAAAGTTGTGTGTGTGAACACGGCTTTAGTATCCCCTTCAATTCAGCTACAAATGTTTAATAAGTGCACCGTCAGATATATAGGATCAAATCTTGGTAAGTGTGTTGGTTTTGAAAAGTTGATGCTTTCATCGGACTATGCAGCTTTAACATAATAGTCGGATTATGCAGCTTTAACATAACACATACAGTACTGCCTCACATGTCTACCTATGTATTGTCTACGCGTCTGCTTACCTTTGGTCGATGCCGTGGACATCGCCGGGTCGTGGCGGAACGGCTCCCGGTCGTGCCCGCCCCCACCCGGCTTCACCTCGCTGAGTGCCCGGTAGTGCCCCCGGTGATCGCCCTCCGCCCGGGTCGCGCTGCCCCTGGGAGCCTCTCTCATGAGCACCGACTTGAGTGGCGGGGCACCGGACCATGACGGCCCGCCGGGCATCTGGTCATGCTGCCCGTGCTGCCCGTGCTGCCCGTGCTGCTCATCTTGTTCGTGTTTCTGGGTCAACTGTTGTTGGTGCTGGTGATGGTGCTGGTGCTGCTGCTGATAATGTTGTTGTTGGTAGTGCTCTTGCTGTTCCTGGTGCTGGTGCTGATGCTGGTACTGATGCTGGTGCTGGTGCTCCTGGTGCTGCTGCTGATAATGTTGTTGTTGGTAGTGCGCTTGCTGTTCCTGGTGCTGGTGCTGCTGATCTTGCAGCAGCTGTTGGGATTGGTCATGCTGTTTTTGCTGGTGCTGCAGAAGCTCGGGTTGCTTGTATTGGTTATGGTGTTGGTCCAGCTGCTGATCTTGCTGCAGCTGCTGCTGGTGTTGTTGTGGTTGGTGTTGCTGGTGTTGCTGGTTTTGGTTCTGCAGCTGCTGGTCTTGCAGCCTCAGCTGCTGCTTCTGCTGGTGTTGGTGCTGGTGTTGGTGCTGCTCCAGCTGCTGACTTTGTTGCCGCTGGTGCTGGTGTTGCTGCTGCTGCAGCTGCTGGTGTGGCAGCTGCTGGTCTTGCAGCCCCAGCTTCTGCTGCTGATACTCCTGCTGCTGGTACTGCTGGTGCTGCTGATACTTTTGCTGCTGGTACTGCTGGTGCTGCTGCTTGTGATACTCCTGATGCTGCTGGTACTGCTGGTACTGCTGATACTTCTGCTGCTGGTACTGCTGGTGCTTCTGCTGCTGATACACCTTCTGCTGCTGGTACTGCTGGTGCTGGTGCTGCTGATACTGGTTCTTCTGCTGTCGAGTGCTGCCGTTGTGCTGAGCATCCATTGTGCACACTTGTAATAGCTGGTTCCCGGCCACATTGCCGAGGAACAGCACGCCGATAACCAGCGCACAGGAACGCGGCAACTTCCCACGGACCGCCATTGTGCCGGCCAGGTGCTACGACATTCGCGACTGGAGCCAGATAAGCTAATGTCCTCAGTGCCGACCCACCTGTTTCTCTATTGGTACACGTACAGTGCACCCCCGCATAGTGGGCAAACACTTACAACTGGCACCCCGTTACCACGGACACTTTATCTCAGCATCCCTCCCAAGTGTCCTGTTATGTTATTATATATATCTGACTTCCCCGGTTTATCCGGCCATCTCTGGGTTTTGCATTCAGTCAAATGTATGGGCCCACTATTGGTGTTTCACTGTACTTGTATTTTCCTGACCCAAATAAGAATGGCGTAGTTCAGGAAGACAAGTATGTGTGGTACATGAAGAAGAGTACGTAACTATTACGAATTTAGTAGGACCTAGGACGGTAGAATCTGGGTCAGGATATCTTCCCAGCTGGTCACCCAATCTAAGCACTGAAGAGATTCAAATGTGTTTATCTTTGATGTACAGGCGGAAACTGGAGCTTCCACGATGATTTTAGCAGTCTTGAGAGAATGCAATACATAGAATGATAATAGTAGGCCTAATACTAATATTGATAAATAACTGTGGATGGGCTGTGGCAAATATACTCATATCATAAATTACATTGCTCATATATATCATGCAAGTTTATACAGATGTAGGGCGGGCACAGCGCTTACCCCTAGCGGTTGCTGGGTAAACTAATGAGGGGTGCGGGATATATATATGTAATATATCCTCCGATGCAAGTGAGGTTCCCGGGTCTGTTAGGGACGGGAACAGCTGGTGGTGGCGCCACTGGTCGCACTGTGGAGGTACAGGAAGACAGACATAGAAGCAACAGTATATAATAATACTGAAGTAGTTCCCTTCCTCTGCTTTTTACTCACATAATACGTTATTTATCATGCAAAGAACTCTGCAAGCTTCTGTACGTGTTCAATGTGGGGCGCCAACATGCTTTTCCCCTTAATCTCTCTCTCTATATGTACTATATAATATAGTATGTGGATATAAATAACAGCAGCCCCTTAAATGTTTCTCTCTAACCATCTTATCTTCTGTTATTTGATGCGGAGCTGGCATTCTCTCCTCCCCCACCTCCTATACTGTGAGCCAACTGTCACTCTGCTCAGTCATTCTTATGTGCTGTATAAGCAATTATATGAACATAATTATCCGGAAATCGATTATCTATGAAATATCCTCAGTTGATATCAACTGACTCTACACAAACTAATGACACTGCTCTACTCATCGACTGGTCAGGCCTTCTGCCTCGCCTTGTGCTGGCACCTGGTTTCTTCCTCCTAACCTGGCTCTGCCTCGCGCGTTATCACTTGCTCCAAATGCTACAGTCAATAATTCGTGATTATCTGACTTAGGATTTCTGCCTTGGCCTCCAAGCTTGCAGCCATAACAACTGCATGTTAACTTGTTTACCTGCGGGTTATGTGTTTGTATATATGTATATATATATATTTATATATATATAGCCAATGAACACACAGCTCCTGTAGTCCTAGTCCGCTGTTGGTGATTGATGGTAACATCCGCCAGGTGGCTAACAGAGCAACAAATCAATCACTCTTAAATGGCATCCTGGTCCGAGCGCATTCGGAAACTTGATCAATAGATAATCAATACACGATCGCGGATAGACACAGACCCTCTCCTCGGGGAGCTCCTCCAGTAGGTATGAGAGTAAGCCCGTGCCGCCCTGGAGCAGCTTGGATTGATTGCCTCCCTCCAGGCTTCCCACCCATCTCCTCCTCCAGGCTTATCACCAAGGCAACCCGATGATCCGTGGATGTGTGTGTGGGTGCGGATTACCTGTGCGTGTGCGCGTGTACCTGTCGGGTGCGCCTGCACCCAGGATGGATGGGTGGGGTGGGGGTTGGGGTGTACACTGGAGGCGCGGGTGCGTGTGTGTGTGGACGGGAGGCTTGGTACTGGATGGGCGGGAGGGCTCTCGTGTAGAGAGGGAGAGGGGTTGGTGATGGACAGGGCGGGGAACCACCAGGAGGAGGCCAGGCAGTGTTGGGCCCGGGCAGCTAAGTGATTGGTTCGTTCTGTAGGTCACGTGGGTTGACATGTGCGTGTACACCACGTGGGTGTTGTTTGTTGTTCACAGTCACGTGGGCTTTCACCGCGGTGCGAGGCTGCAGTTGGGGTGGGTGGGAGTGGGTGGGGGAGTGGAGAGCGGTGAAGAGCGTGAGGATGGGAGGAGGGGGAGTGGGGAAGTGGGGGAGTGGGGAGTGGGGGATAGGAAGGAAAGGGAGGAGAGGGGGGGGCGTGGGGGAGGGGAGACGTAGTGGGGAGTGACCGGGGGAGGAAATAGTAGCTGGTAAGGGAATGGGAGAGTAAGAGGAGGATGGGAGAAGGGAGGAAGAGAGAGGAGGAGAGAGGAGGAGGGAGGAGGAGGGAGGAGGAGGGAGGAGGAGGGAGGAGGAGGGAGGAGGAGGGAGGAGGAGGGAGGAGGAGGGAGGAGTTGGGAGGTGGGGAGGCGCGACCGGGGCAGACAGGAGGGGAATGCTAGATGGGATAGGAAGGGGGAAATAGCGAGGAAGGAGAGTGTGTGTGTGTATTGTTGTTTTACGTCCTAGCAACATCTACATCATATCAGGACGGGTACCGACTTGTGACAGTGCGCACTCATGGCGACTTTATAGTGCTGTCCCACTGGGAAACCAGGCCACCGGCACCATGACCTGCTATCCCACTCAGTTACATTATCCTGACACTGAGCACACCAGTCCTTGCCCTATCCTAGTAATGCCGAGCGCCTGGCTAGGAAGCGACAAGTATCAATTTTAAAGTCATTGGTTTGACTCGACCGGGACTCGAACCCACGACCCCACGATCTACCAGCAAGGGAGACGGACGCTCTAACTCATTCGGCCATCCCGTCTGGTCTGAGATGTGGGTAGTAAGAGAGGAGATTGGTAGGGGGCTGAAAGAAGAGGGTGGGAGAGGAGGGGTATGGAGAATGAGAGCTGAGGGAGGAGCTACGAGTGTGTGTGTGGGGGGGGGGGGGGGGGGTGAGCCTCGAGATGGTGATGACAGTCAGTCTCAGTCACGGAACTCACGATTCCCCCATTCTGTTGGGGACTTGTCGCCCATTCCTGGACCCAGCTCTGTGGGAGCCTCGATTCTGCTACACCACAGGCCGCGCATGTGCAGACCAGAATTACACACGCCCACTTCAGGTCGGTCACTCCACAGTATCGCACTGCAACCAGATTGTACTGTGCCGCCAACCCTGATTGTGTCATCTTTGTTTACTTTTGGTTTTATCTTCAAGTTCTTTTTATTATGAATTATCGAGTTGTACCGAAGTGTCTCGGAGATAGACGCGGAAGGAGTGGAGGGGGGAAAAAGAGAAGGAGGGGAAGAAGAGAAGGAGGGAGAGGAGGAGGGAAGGACGGAAGGTGGAAGGAAGAGGAGGGAAGGAAATTGGAAGGGAAATAGGGAAGGGGGAGGGAGTATTGAAGGAATGAAGGAGGGAAGGAGGGACGAAGGAAGAGAGCGGAGGAGTGGAGGAGGGAAGGAAAGAAGGAGGGAAGCAGGGAAGGAAGGGTGCAGGGAGAAGGGAAGGGGGAGGGAGTACGGAAGGAATGAAGGATAGAAGGAGGGACGAAGGGAGCGAGCGGAGGAGGGGAGGACGGGAGGAGAGGAGGGAAGGGGGAGGACAGGAGGGAGGGTGAAGGCGAGGCGGAGAGAAGGGAGGGAGGACAGGAGAAAGGGAGAGGAAGAAAGGAGGTTGATTGATTGATTGGTGGTTGCTTTACGCCGTGTCGGCAGCATAGGCCATATTCACGGCGAGAAATGTTTGTTTTTTGTTCAAACCATCGCTTTTACATGTAAAAGCAGACAATCAATTATGTGCCAATAGACACTCATTAAATTAGAAAGCTCACAATCATATATTTGTGGTCAAGGGAAACAAATTCCCATAGAAAAAGAAAAGTTTTATTAATAATTGATAGAATCTATTTAGTAAACTATATGAGGTGGTACAGTCCAGCTGCCCTCAAAAAGGCTAAAATGTTTTCCTGTTTTACCTTAGTAAAAAGGTCATGCATACTGTCTGCAGTGTAGAACCGTTGGCGCAGGGCCAAAAAATCAACGCAACTTAGTAAAATGTGTTTGAGTGTCAGCGGGGACTGACACCCAATACATTCAGGGGAAGGTTCCCCCTTGAGCAGAAAAGCATGTGTAAGCCACGAGTGGCCAATACGGCAGCGGCTAAGGACCACTTGGTCCCGCCGACCTCCCGCATGAGTCTGTGGTGGCTTTCCCACAGATGGTTCAATTTCTTTAAGTTTATTAATGTTTTCATCCCACTCATGTTGCCATTTGGATTTTATGTGGGTGGCTATTAGTGGTTTCAGATCAGAGTGAGGGATCAGACACGGTTCAAGATCACAGTTCAGGGCCTTCTTCGCAGCCCGATCAGCTCGTTCGTTTCCTTGTATGCCGACATGGCCAGGCACCCAGCACAGGTGGATGTCATTCCCATCCGTTGTCAGTTGGTTCATTTTATAAATGACCGTTGCTAGAATAGGGTGATTCGTTTTCAGTCCAGCAACAGCCAGGAGGCAAGAGAACGAATCACTGTATATAACATAGTTAGTGTGGTTGGATACCTCGATACACTCCAAAGCGAGAAGGAGTGCTCGGGCTTCTGCAGTGAAAATCGAGCTCTGATCGGGCAAACGTACACCAAATTTTTCCCATCGGCAGACTGCCGCAGCAGCTACCCGGCTTTGGTCTTTCGAACCATCAGTGTATATGGAGAGGTGGTCTGCAAACTGGCCTTGAATCTCTGCATGCAGTCCTTGGTACTCGAGTGGATGTGTCCCAGACTTCCTCAGTTCCGTGAGTCGGAGGATAACCGATGGCTTTCTCAACGACCACGGGGGATGTTCTGGGACTTTGGCATCCTCCAACACCTCCAAATCCACGCCCAAGGCCTCCAAATGAGGTTTCATTCGGAGCCTCAGTGGCCGGATGTAATTCGGCCTGGCTTCATACCTGGATTCGTCATGTTGCTTGAACAGACAATTGTGTGCAGGATTCAATGCATTAGTTTTTATCTTGACTACATATTGCATGGCCAGTTTGATTCTCCTGTTGTTAAGTGATGGTTCATTGGCTTCGACATAAAGGCTCTGAACTGGTGAGGTGCGGAAGGCCCCAAGGGCCAGGCGCAGTCCCTGGTGGTGGATCGTGTCTAGCAGCCCAATATATGATTTCCTTGCGGAACGAAGAAAGGAGGAGATGAGGGAAGAAGGGGAGGAGGGGAGGAAGAGAGGAGGGAGGAAGGAAGGAGAGGAGGGAAGGGGGAGGACAGGAAGGAGGGTGAAGCAGAGGCGGAGAGAAGGGAGGGATGGCAGGAGAAAGGGAGAGGAAGAAAGGAGGAGATGAGGGAAGAAGGGGGGAGGGGAGGAAGAGAGGAGGAGAGGAAGGGAGGAGCAGAGGAGGGAAGGCGGAGGACCGGAGGGAGGTGTAAAGGGGAGGAGGAGAGAAGGGAGGGAGGACAGGAGGAAGGGAGAGGAAGAAAGGAGGAGATGAGGGAAGAAGGGGGGACGGGAGGAAGAGAGGACGGGAGGAAGGGAGGAGCAGGGGAGGGAAGGGGGTCAGAATGTAAGGAAGTACGGAGAGAATGAACGAGTGATGTCAGGAGGGAGAAAAGAAGGGATGGAGTGAAGATGGAATGGAAGCAAATATTTATTGCGACATAGAAAGGTGTACTAAGTCAATTTAATAGAACCTGTTACTGCTGAAACTTATGGGAGTCAACGTTTTCACAAGGGCCCCAAAGTTAATTAAAATAATTGTCCATGTTTACGCTACAAGTAATTTTAAGTTAGTCTGTTTAAATTGGTAGTTACTTCAAACTAAAGTAAAGTAGATAATAGTGAGAAACCTAATATATTTATTTCAGAAAATGACAGAAAATCACGACCCTCGGACTCTTTAATCAAGGGAAATCTTTAACCAATGAACCCAGCATAGTGCTTGCTATTCGCATTATATATGGACCATTTAAATTATTATGTGGATATAAATAACGGCAGCCCCTTAATGTTTCTCTCTAACCACATTAACCTCCATGTTATTCACTGCGGAGCTGGCATTCTCTTCTTCCCACCTCCTCTACACTGTGAGCCAACTATCACTCTGCTCATTTTCAAAACTTATATAAATATATGTGCTGCATAAGCAATTATACAAGTATAATTATCCGGAAACCAATTACCCATGAACTGACACTAGACAACTAATTCGGCTCACGAAACAACAACAGGAAACAAGCTGGAGATAACAAATTTATTATTAACTCAAAATTAATCTATACTCTAGGAGCGTAACAGGTAGGCTACAAGGCCAAAATGAACTTAATCAAACGTGAAAATGACGGCGCAACATGAGGATGTTCAGGATAGCTGTTGGCATCAACTCATACAGACTATTGGTCTGCGTGCGCAGTCGACCGATATGGTCTGGGACAGTACTATGACGAGATAGAAAAGGCACATGTTAACAACGAGTTACATCATTATCCAGGGTTATACGTTACTTTTACTGTCTAGGAACAGCACTCACACCTGGGTAGGTGGGTGGGAAAGCGAAGTTGCTTGTTTGGCGAGCAGGGCCAGAATGACCAGTGTGCGTACATGTGTGCACGAGGAAAACTAGCGCACGTTGCCTCGTGGCCAAATTACCCATGTTGACCTCGCCAACATAACCAATGCTACTAATCTACTCAAGCGATATATGTGTATTGTGCAGGCGGAGAAGGGTCTGGTTTATCGAGGCTCGAACTGGTTATTTGTGGGTGAGAGTGTGTGTGTGTGTGTGTGTGTGGAGAGGGGGGGGGGTGATGAGGGGGCAGAAGGAAGCGAGTAGGAGGCGGGGTGTCTGTCAATGGGAATGCCACGCCCACAGCTGCCTGTCAATGAGCAGGCCACGCCCACATCTGTTTATCTCATTTATCTCCCCCCTTAGACAACTCAGCCCCAGTCAGATCGGGAGTTGTGTGCCCCCTGAAGTCAGTGTGGGTGAAGGTGTGCGTGAGTGTGTGTGTGCGTGAGTGTGTGTGAGTGTGTGTGAGTGGATGTGAGTATGTGTGAGTGTGTGTGAGTGTCTGTGAGTGTGTGTGAGTGAGAGTGAGTGGGTGGGAGCGTGAGCAGGTGTCAGCGTGTGTGAGCGTGTGTGAGCATTTGTGAGTGTATGTGAGAGAGTGAGAGAGTGTGTGAGGGTGTGCGAGCTGTGTGAATGTATGTGAGTGTGTCTGTGAGAGTGTGGGTGTGGGTGTGAGTGGGTGAGTGAGTTTGTGCGTCAGTATGTGTCAGTGTGTGTGCTCATGTGTGAGTGGATGTGAGTGTTGGTGAGCGTACGGGAGTGTGTGAGTGTGTGTGGGTGGGTGGGTGTTAGTATGGCTGTGAGTGTAGGTGAGTGTATGAGAGTGAGTGTAAGAGTGTGTTAGTGTGTCTGAGCGTGTGTGAGTGTATGTTTGTGTGTCTGAGCATGTGTGAGTGGGTATGAGTGGGTGTGAGTGGGTGAGCGTGTAAGTGTGTGTGAGTGTATGTGAGTGAGGATAAATTTAGTTATTGTTGATATACTGACCGTTATAATCGACTTCACCATAGTATAATATTGCCCCGTCCTAATATGACCTTAGATGTTGCTAGGACTAAAAGCACCAACCAACGGCAAAATCTTAGGATTGCACAATATTATAAGGAATTGCGGTCACTGGGCTAGACAGCAAGGTGGGCACAGGGGTGGGGAATACGGTGAGAGGGCAGTCATGGATGAGAGACCACAGGTCGGACAGGACCTCAGGGCCCAGGGCGAAAGGGCTGGAGACAGGAATAGTTGCGTGAGCAGGGATACTGCTAAACACAGAGGAGGAATCTCAGCAGCAATGCAACCTTGAACAAGTAGAACACCACTGTCTATGTTGGATATGTAGGATCAAGTGATTTGGTTTATGAAAAGCGTATGATTTCATAATATTCTGCACCTTTTGACTTCGCTGATTTCCAATACACTGTTGTCCTCACTTAGGTTTGACTAGAACCTATCATACAGCACTCTCTGACTGTGCACGAGGTGGTGTGAATGAGCTCTGTAGTAGGTCAGTGAGAGCAGCTCGGTGTGAGAGATCGCTCAGAGCTGGCAAGAACTCAACGAGAACAACTCACCAACCAGTGGTCCACAACTGGTTCATCAAACGCTGTGGTATGTGCTCTCCTGTCTGTGGGGAAGTGCATATAAAAGACCCCTTGCTGGTTATCGGAAAGAGTAGCCTATGTGGCGGCAGCAGGTTTCCTCTAAAGAAATATATCAGAATGACCATATGGTTGACGTCCAATAGCCGATGATATGAAAATCAATGTGCTCTAGAGGCAAATACTGAGGCATCATTATATAAAACAAGTTTACTTTACAAGTTATTCAAAGACTCATTCCTCGGGCTTGTTTGTGCCCTGTTGACTCGCATCAAAATCGGAAGGTATTAGTTATGACAAACATTTAATTTAATTCAATTTCTTTTAGAAAATACTTATCTAGCCTTAGCAAATTTAGTCAATTCTTCGTTTATCTTATCACTCATCCTCTACCATATCTACACATCGTGGTTACTACAAAATAAGCTCACGGTTGATTGATTGGTGTGTTGTCTAACATCGTTTCTTAGGTTTATCATTATAAGCTCAAGGTACATTATAGTGATAAACCTAACAAAGGAATATGCTTAGCCTTAAAGGACGTATGATCCTGCAACATTAACTCAATTATGTGTGATTTAAGCTGGTTAGTCCTATGAAAGTATTAACATGTCTAAACCAAATCTCTTATCTAGATGTGATTCCACATATCCAGCTTATTTACTGGTGTACTTATGAAGCAAATGTTTCTACATAGAAGGGTATGATAAGTCAATTTGATAGAACCTTCCCATGGTGTTAGAATTGTGACATGCATGTCAACATTATAGTTTGTTTATTTTCTTGAAGATTTATACTGCCTCTCATGGATAAGTCTCAATAGACTTGTTTTCACCATTAGACAGTTTGTCGATAGAAAGCCTGAGCCTACACTTTTACCGACCCAAGGGATTTTTAACCTCCCAAACCACATAGACATGGTATGAGAGGAACTAGCCTTTGATGACGCTGTAAGTTATACACAGCGGTGGAAATCCAAATTGGCAGAGGTGGGGGCACGTAGGAATCGAACCACTGACCTTCAGATTAGGAGTCCGAACTAGAAAAAAGTCAGACACTCTAACCACTCCGCCACAGAGAACACCACATGGTAAAGTAACTGTGTAGATGTCTAGTGAATAAAATACATGCTCGTATATAGTTGAAAGCTTCATAATAGTTCTTGGCATTGGGCGGAGTGATTTCAAATGGGACAAACCCCAAGCTTGTAGTACCCCATTTGAAATCATGTCGCTCGTATTCCAGATTATTACAGAGGCCTGTGTATATTCAAGGCCATGTCCTTTGATTCTGTCACTACACTGCACTAAAACTCAGAGGGTGAGTGATTCAACCTTATTGGGAACGATCCAAACCGTATGCGGTAGGCAGTGTGCCACCCCCTCCTACCCATCCCTACACACACAGCAGGAGGGGTGGGGGAGGTAGCGTGTGGGTGGGTGTGGGGGCGGGGTAGATGGTGGGTAGAGAATGGATGCAGCACTGTCTACATACAGGACAGGGCTGCTAAACAACCAATATAAAAAGTGTTGGGGAAGCTGGGTTATGGATATAGCCACAATGAATTGTAATATAATGTGCTAAATATATAGTTCAAATGTCCATCTACCATAGCCCGGTACTTTTGCCGTGAATAATTGATTAAATCTGGTAGATTAATATACTTTGAATGTCAATTCGAGAGCTTCATGTCGCTGTCATATTGTTTTGGACGTTTTTTGTTGCACTTTCTCTTAATTTCTTAACTTTAAGCCAGTATAACTACACACTGCACACTGGAACCACCACCTCCATAATTAATTCCTACTGAAGCAGTTTTTGCTTGCCTTTAAGAAGGGTTGTCATTCACCCCAACTCTGGATAAATGGGTAGAGGATCATATTGTAAAGTTTTCCGATACAATGACATGAGGATATATGTGAACTCTACTATAATAAATTGCAACTTATCTATATAATGGTAAATGGTGATATATAAAATCCAAAGGCATATGAGGGATATGTGGAGTTGGTAAACTATTACTCATTAGGTATAGAAATTGTAGAGTAAAATAGTATAGAGGAGGAGTGTCACTTCCTAGATACAGTCTCTGGAGGAGTTGCCTCAAATACCCCCTCCCCCCAGGTGTTATTTATGGATCACTACACACCACAAGTCACTGTAGCCAGCATGACAAGGCCTTGGATACAAGAGATTGAACTCTGATTGGTGGATAGATAAATACCTGTTATGGATTGGGAGATCAACCTATGTGACCAGCACCATCTTGGATTCTAGAAACCTATATAAGATAATAAACCAGGAGTCTAGCCCTCCTACTTTTCACGCTTTCTCTACTTTCCTTCATTACCTGTATTGATTTCTCATTAGCCTGTCCACACCACTCACACCACCAGCCGGCGACTTTACAATATGTTCTCTGGGTGGGAGGTGCGATTCACATCGGTCCCATACTAGTCTGAACGATGGAAAGTCTTCAGTAACAAAACAAAACATTGGATTACTAATGGTCTTCGTAATGCATCCACAAAAAAGAATAACTGATAAGAAAGTATCTACGATGTAGAACAAAGAGTGTGGAAAACAAGTATAAAACATATCGAAATAAATTGACATCAATTCTAAGAGAAAAAAGCTATTATAATAAGCTATTGGCTCAAGAAAGAAATAACATAAAATGAACTGGGAAAATACTACATACTGTTATAAGGAAAAGATGACAACATTCTCCTTACCCAGGTATGTTTAAGTCAAATGGAGAAACTATTACAAATAAAAAGGCCATAGCAATTGGTTTTAATGATTTCTTTGTCAATGTAGGCCCCAATTTAGAAAAAATATTAAAGCACATAACAAACATACAGATGTACTGGACTTTTTAAAAAGGTTCTTAGCAGGGGTGAAGGAGAATGAGATCATTAAAGTGGTCAATAATTGTAAGACCAAAAAGTTAACGGGATATGATAAGATAGATATGAGCATCATTAAACAAGTAATATATTACATTGTCAAACCATTTACCCATATATGTAACATCTCCTTTAAGAATGGAGTTTTTCAAAATAAAATGAAAGTTGCTAAAGTAATTCCTATATTTAAAAAAGAAGATAACAGTATTTTCACTAATTATAGACTGATATCACTTTTGCCACAGTTTTCAAAAATATTAGAAAAACTGTTCAATAGTAGACTGTATACATTTATTGATAAACATGATATTTTGTGTAGCAGTCAGTATGGTTTCAGATCTAAAATGTCTACATCATTGGCATTATTAGAACTGACAGAAGAAATTACCTCAGCTCTGGACAACAACAAATGTACTATCGGTGTATTTATTGACCTTAAAAAAGCATTTGACACAATTGACCTACAAACAGATCACACCCCTTCAGCAAACCTTCACACGTCCTCTTCCAGCCTCGCTACATGTCCACATGTCTGCACATCACTTCACGACCCTACATATTCACACCTATCCCCACCTATACACAGATCACACCCCTTCAGCAAACCTTCACATGTCCTCTTCCAGCCTCGCTACATGTCCACATGTCTGCACGTCACTACACGTCCCTTCATATTCACACCTATCCCCACCTACAAACAGATCACACCCCTTCAGCAAACCTTCACACATCCTCTTCCAGCCTCGCTACATGTCCACATGTCTGCACATCACTACACCCCCCTACATATTCACACCTATCCCCACCTACAAACAGATCACACCCCTTCAGCAAACCTTCACATGTCCTCTTCCAGCCTCACTACATGTCCACATATCTGCACGTCATTACACCCCCCTACATATTCACACCTATCCCCACCTACAAACAGATCACACCCCTTCAGCAAACCTTCACACGTCCTCTTCCAGCCTCGCTACATGTCCACATGTCTGCACATCACTACACGCCCCTTCATATTCACACCTATCCCCACCCCAAACAGATCCACCCCTCAGCAAACCTTCATGCATCCTCTTCCAGGCTCACTACATGTCCACATTCTGCACGTCACTACACCCCCTACATATCACACCTACCCCACCTACAAACAATCACACCCCTTCAGCAACCTTCACACGCCTCTTCCAGCTCACTACATGTCCACATTCTGCACATCACTACACGCCCCTTCATATTCACACCTATCCCCACCTCCAAACAGATCACACCCCTTCAGCAAACCTTCATGCGTCCTCTTCCAGCCTCACTACATGTCCACATGTCTGCACGTCACTACACCCCCTACATATTCACACCTATCCCCACCTACAAACAGATCACACCCCTTCAGCAAACCTTCACATGTCCTCTTCCAGCCTCGCTACATGTCCACATGTCTGCACGTCACTAGACCCCCTACATATTCACACCTATCCCCACCTACAAACAGATCACACCCCTTCAGCAAACCTTCACATGTCCTCTTCCAGCCTCACTACATGTCCACATGTCTGCACATCACTACACGCCCCTTCATATTCACAACTATCCCCACCTACAAACAGATCACACCCCTTCAGCAAACCTTCACACCTCCTCTTCCAGACTCACTACATGTCCACATGTCTGCACATCACTACACGCCCCTTCATATTCACAACTATCCCCACCTACAAACAGATCACACCCCTTCAGCAAACCTTCATGCGTCCTCTTCCAGGCTCACTACATGTCCACATGTCTGCACGTTACTACACGCCCCTGCAGACTTTCACACTCCATCATCAATATTAATAGTAATCCACTCCCTGCCCATTTCCGACTTCATAGCTACATGCACCTTCATTCAGGGTCACCCCCCCCCCCCCCAACAATTCTTCACACCTCTCCACATCTCCCGGCCTCTTCACACCTGCTCACACCTACTCAGGCCTGCTCTGACCATGTTCCATTTGCTCGGTTCCACTTACACGCGACCGACCGTGTTTCTGGATATTTCACGCCGTGCTGCCATTGGCGGGAGAGGTAGGTGGGCGTATGTGGGTGGGTGGGGTGGGGGTGGGAACTGCTGGGAGCGGTGTAGGGGGTCTGACAGGGGAAGGGGAAGAAGGGGAGGATGGCTGAATAGGGAGCGAGTGGCGGGTGGGATATCGGTGTGGGGAGAGAGGTGGATGGGAGAGGGGGAGGTGTGAGATTGGAGGTGACTAGAGATAGGGAGGGGTGGAGAGGGAGAGGTGGAGGGGCTGAGGGGGAGGGTCTGAGAGGGGAAGGGGAACAGGGAGAGAGGTGGAGGAGGGGTGGGATTGGGGCAGAGGGGTGGGGTGGGATTGGGGGTGGAGCGTGGGATGGGGGTGAGGGGGGTGGGTGGGATGGGAGATAAAGAGGGGGAGAGGGGGTATGGGGATGGGTAGATATGGGGACGTGTGGAGAGGGAGGGGAAGGGGGAAGAGGTTGGGATGGGGGAGAGGGGAGGGGTGGCATGTGGGAGATGGGAGGGGTGGGATGGGTGTGGCCTCTGCCCTGGTCTCCCAGTGGGGCAGCCATATAATGTCACAATGAGTGGTCATTGCTACAAGCTAGTGCACATCTGGATATGGCCTTCGATGGTTGTTGGAGTTTCAAGTCCTGGCAACATCTAAGGTCATATCAGGACGGGTACTTATGACAATTTTATAGTGCTGCCACAATGGGAGACCAGGCCACGAGCACCATTACATAATATCCAACTCAGGCACATTATCCTCGAATCCCACGATCTACCAACATCGGAGACAGACGCTCAGCTCATTTGGCCATATGGCCTTCGATGTTGCTAGGACTGAAAGCGTCAACAAACAAAGAGACAAACAAAGAAATAAAACACAGTGGCATGCCCCCCCCCCTCCCCCGCCATCCCCACCCACCGATGGGGACTCCAACATCTTCTCCACACACACGCGGGGGAGTCACGT
Source organism: Branchipolynoe longqiensis (assembly GCA_030323885.1). Classification (NCBI taxonomy): domain Eukaryota; kingdom Metazoa; phylum Annelida; class Polychaeta; order Phyllodocida; family Polynoidae; genus Branchipolynoe; species Branchipolynoe longqiensis. Next base: position 101,102,589 of record CM059191.1, read on the forward strand.
GAAGTGACGGCTGGCTCCCCCTGGTACTGAGGGTGGTGGGGGGGGGGGGGGGGGGGGGGGGGGGGGGGGGGTGGACCACTGTGCCTGCTGAGTGCAGGTCGGTGGGAGAGGTGGGAGGAGGATGGTAAATTTGGCGAGAGTTTGATGCGAGGTAGATAACTTATCCACCTGAGTTCTATTTAACCACTAATATGTAGTAAGATTCCCCAAGGGGTGATCTTCCATCCGAGCAATCAATGTATATCGAATAGATTGCTTGTGTGTTTGTCAATTAATCTATCGCAATTAAAGTGGTATAGTCCGATGGTTTTTAATTTATGTCTGAGATAAATATACTAGGTTAATCGTTATAATCTACATTACTTCAGATTTGAAGATAGTTTTATTTTAAATGGCTAACTTTTGAGATATTTGAAATGCAAACATTCAAAATAAATGTTGGCAACTACGCCAGCATACCGATACCGTAGGCTTCTGCAGTAACAGGTTCAATTAAATTGGCTTGCTATTCCGTTTCATGTGATGACAGATATTTGATAAGTGCGTCAGCATCTTAGTTAGATATGTAGAATCGAATCTAGATGACTGTTTTGGTTTTGAAACTTTGATGTTGTCATCGGACTATGCAGCTTTAAGGTATTGCAATAAGAGGGCTCAGGGATAATTCATTGTAATTTGGGCTAAGTGAAATCAATGTTGGAGGTTGTTGGGCAATGCAGGTCAAAACACATTTGGTTATTGCTGGGGAACTGGATCGAGGGCTGCGGGGTGTGGGTGTGGGTGGGGGTGTGTGGGTGTGGGAGGTGTGGGTGAGTGTAGGAGTGGGTGTAAGGTGACTGGGAATGTGTGAGACAATGATATGTGGGTGTAGAGTGGGTGGCAAGGGCAGGGGTGTGGTGTGGTCTTGTCTGGGGGTTGGTGACGATATTAGGATGCTGGGGTGGGGGTGGGGGGGGGGGGGGGGGGGGGCGGGGCTGGGGGACGGGTAGTGGCACACTCTCTTCCGTCAATACACTATGATTCATATACATCTGAAATATTCCCCGCCAAGAGTGCAAGTGCACCGGAAACGCAAAGGGCCAAGCCCCGCCCCCTCGCCTATGTATATATATATATATATGTATATATATATATATATACATATATATACATATATATATATATACATCTATATGTGTGTTTGCTGCCCACCACCTTGTGTGGAATACAAAAACAACAACAAATTCAGGCGGAAAACCATGTAAACGCCAATCCAAAAATATAGATTAAATAAAAGATGTTTCCGTGAAAAGAATTTTAATTCTCATTAATTCCACTTTTCATATGATCATATGGTTATGGGGCAATTTAACAAAAAAGTAGGAATATAACAAAAATAGGCTTTTTGTAAGCTTGATTCCAATATTTATCTCAATTTTTGGATTGCCGTTTACGTGGTTTTGCACCTGAACTCTTCATATATTAAAATGTATTACGCTATATTGGAATTAGGTATGATGAGATATAACCTATTTACTCCTGCAGCCCTGGGGCCATATGCAGGAGTCAGTGTTAGCGTGGCAAAACGGTGTTTGGCAGGAATTCCCGTTTAGCCCCGAAAAATGGTATGCACGAGTCAGTGATAGGACTAACACCAGAAGCTTAACCTAGGTTAAGGTAAACCAGAAATTTAGCTAGTTTACAGCGGTGTAAGGTATCAAATCTATTCAATCGTGTCATATTTAACCAAGTTACATAGTCAAATAGTGAAATTTTATTAAATTAACCCTAAAATCGAAGCGAGATTAACGCTGTCGCCGCAACGGCGGCGATATTAATATTTATATTTTCGAATCGACGAACGTAAAGTAAACAAATCGCCGCTGCCGCCACCGCATCGACGTTGCTTTCATCCGCCAATATGGAAAGCGACATCGATGCGGCTGCCGGTGGCAATTTATTAAACCCAAATCTATTCAATGCTATCATATTTGACAGAATTAAATACGCAATAAGTGAAATTTGATCAATTTAACCCTAAATTCGAACCGATATTAACACCGCCACCGCATTGGCAGAGTTATTCATATTGTTGACTCGAGGGATTTCCCAAATCTATAAATAACTTCACGTTTAGCTATAATGAAAGTGTTACGCACTCCTGCATACGACTTGACACAGTTCCCGACGTCGGTGATAGCTAAACGGTAACAGGCTGTAACACCAAACCCAGCTCACACTGACTCCTGCATATGGGCCCTGTTCTTGTAACTGAACTGAGTCAGAGGTGAATATTTTATCTACAACTGTAGCTATAGTCATGCGATATCAAAATAAGATTTCAAGTTCTGTTCATTTGTTGCATTTGTAGATTAAGCAGCAGAAATTCCAATCACAGAAAATTGGTCTTCCTCATTCCACTGCTCCATGCCTTATTCTAGTAATGCCAAGCACCGGGCTAGGTAGCGAGAAGTATAAATGTTGAAGCCATTTGTTAGTCTCATCCGGGATTTGACTCTGATGACCTGCGACACAGGAAGCAGGTGTTCAACTCATCAGTTTAATATTGGCAATGGCCACATGTTCCGAATGTCTAAAATTCAAGACATTCAATCAATTATTTACTAAATGTCTGCCTATTTGAAAAACTAATTTTGTTTAAAGATTAGTAAGTGTGGGCCTTCTGGTGCAGATAGTGCACAGGAGTTTTTATTTTGTTTTACAGCTCGTCTTGTACCACCTTGAAGGTGGTGTGGGCGGTGTATTTATTATTACCCCCCCCCCACCCCTTACTTACCGCCCCCCCCTGCCCCATGCGCAATGACCTTTCCTCTTGTCATCGTCCATGGTGCAGTTATGATCGATCTGCCAACCCCCGGGGCCGCCTTCCTAAATGAGCCCTTTGTGTTTGCACACAGAGGTTATATGTGATTTAGGAGCGAGGTGTTCCCCCCGCTGTGTGAGGGTGAGGGTGAGTTTGGGGGTGAGGGTGTGTGTGGGGTGGCGGGTGAGGCTTCAGAGTGGGGGTGAGGGTGAGGGTGAGGGTGAGTGAGGGTGAGGGTTGAGGGTGAGGGTGAGGGTTGGGTGAGGGTGGAGGCTTGAGGGTGAGGTGAGGGTGAGGTCGGTAAGTGATGTGAGGGTGAGGATGTGGGTGAGGGGGTGGTGTGGTTGGTAGTGTGTGTGTGGTTGTGTGAGTAGTTATGTTGAGGTGAGGGTGAAGGTGTTTGTGAGGGTGAGGGTGAGAGTGAGGGTGAGGGTGTGTGTGAGGGTGAGGGTGAGTGTGTGTGTGTGAGGCTGAGGGTGAAGGTGTGTGTGTGTGAGGGTAAGGAGGAGGGTGAGGGTGAGGGTGAGTTCTGTTTGGTATCTGAGGGTGTAGGTTGTGTTTGGGACATGTGTGCTGTGCGTATCCAATGGGTGTGTGTGGTGTGTGGGTGGTTATGTATGTGGGGGAGGGTGACTCTGTGTGGGACTGGTGGGTGTATGTGTATGGGGTGTAGTGTATGTGTGCAGTGTATTGGGGGGTGTATGTGTATGGGGTGTAGGGTATGTGTGGCGTGTATTGGGGGGTGTATGTGTATGGGGTGTAGGGTATGTGCGGCGTGTATTGGGGGTGTATGTGTATGGGGTGTAGGGTGTGTGTCGTGTATTGGGGGGTGTATGTGTATGGGGTGTGTATGGTGGTTGTGTCGTGTATGGGGGGGGGTGTTATGTGTATAGGGTGTAGGGTGTGTGTGGCATGTATTGGGGGGGGGTGTATGTGTATAGGGTGTAGGGTGTGTGTGGCGTGTATTGGGGGTGTATATGGGGTGTAGGGTGTATGTCGCATGTGCCCTTCGTCATGGGTGTTATGTGTATAGGGTGTGCATGTGTGGCTATGGGGTGTGTATGTGTATAGGGATAGGGAAAGGGCATGTATTGGGGTGTGTATGGCTGTATGGGGTGTAGGGGGTGTGTGTGGCGTGTATTGGGGGTGTATGTGTATGGGGTGTATGGTGGTTGTGTCGTGTATGGGGGGGGGGGGGGGGGGTGTTTATGTGTATAGGGTGTAGGGTGTGTGTGGATGTATTGGGGGGGGGGGGTGTATGTGTATCGGGTGTAGGGTGTGTGTGGCGTGTATTGGGGTGTATGTGTATGGTGTGTAGGTGTGTGTGCATGTCTTGGGGTGTTATGTGTATGGGGTGTAGGTGGGTGTGTAATTGGGGGTGTATGTGTATGGGCGTGTAGGGTGTGTGTCACATGTGTTGGGGAGATTCTGTTTTATGGGGTGTATGGGTGTGGGTGCCCGTGTATTGTGGGGGTGTATGTGGGGGTGTATGTGTGATGGTGGGTGTTATGTGTATGGGGTGTTGTAGGGTGTGGGGTGTGTATTGGGGGGAGTATGTGTATTGGGGTGTGTATGTGGTATGGGGTGTAGGGTGTGTGTCGTATGTGTATCGGTTGTATCGGTGTAGGGTGTGTGTTGTGGGGTGTATTGGAATTGGGGTGTATGTGTATGATTGGGGTGTGGGTGTGTGTGGGCGTGTCTTGGGGGTGTATGTGTAAGGGGTGTTTGTAGGGTGTGTGTCGTGTATTGAGGTGTTGTATGTGTATGGTGTTAGGATGTGTGTTGTGTGGCGTGATTGGGGGTATGTGTATGGGTATGGTATGTATATGTGTGTGTGGCGTGTATTGGGGGTGTATGTGTATGGGGTGTAGGGTATGTGTGGCGTGTATTGGGGGTGTATGTGTATGGGGTGTAGGGTGTGTGTGGCGTGTATTGGGGGTGTATGTGTTATGGGTGTATGTGTAGGTAGGGTGTTGTGTGTGCGTGTATTGAGGGGGGTGTGGGGTGTAGGGTGTGTGTGGTAGGGGGTGTTGTGGTAAGTGTAGGGTGTGTGTCATGTATTGGGGGGTGTATGTGTATGGGGTGTAGGTATGTGTGGCGTGTATTGGGGGGTGTATGTGTAGGGTGTGTAGGGTGTGTGCGGCGTGTATTGGGGGGGGGTGTATGTGTACGGGTGTAGGGAGTGTGCGGCGTGTATTGGGGGGTGTATGTGTACGGGTGTAGGGTGTGTGTCGCATGTGTTGGGGTGTATGTGTATGGGGTGTAGGGTGTGTGTGGCGTGTATTGGGGGTGTATGTGTATGGGGTGTAGGGTGTGTGTCGCATGTGTTGTGGTGTTATGTGTATGGGGTGTAGGGTTTGGGTGGCGTGTGTTGGTGGGTGTATGTGTGTGGGGTGTATTTGGTGTAGGGTGGGTGTGCACCAGGTGTGGGTGTATGTACATGGGGGTGTGGTGTGGTGTGGAATGTGTTGGGGGTGTATGTGTATGGTGTGTATGGGATGTAGGGTGGGGCTGTGTGTGCATGGCGTGTAGGGTGTGTGTTGGGGGTGTATGTGTATGAGGAGTAGGGTCGGTGTGGCGTGAGTGTGTGTGGGGGGGATGATGCAATAGGGTGGTTGTTGGCGGAGGGGCTGTGGTGCAGCATGTGGGGGTGTTGATGGTCTTGGATATTTGTGGGGTGTTCCATGGGTCTGCAGTGGTTGGGGAGAGTATGTGGGGTCTGTGGAGTAGGTGGGTGTGGGGGTGTATGTCGAGGTGTAGGGTGGTAGGGTGTGTGGGTGCGATGTGTCGATGGGGTGTGGTGGTGGTGGTGACTGGGGCAGGAGGGCCTTGTGGAGCATGTGGAGATTGTGTGGGGGTGCGTGGAGGTGTATGTGGGGTGTATGTAGGGTGTAGGTGAGGTCTATGTGAGTATGGAGTGGGTGCGGCGAGTGGGTGTGAGGTGTTTGTGCAGGTTAATTGTGGCGGGGAGTGGGGTGTGGCGTGTGCCTACGGTTGGGTGTATGTGGGGTGCATGGAGTGGGTGTGGGGTGTGTGTGGTGTGGGTGGGGTGTGTCTATGTGGGCAGGGAGAGTGGAAGTGGAATATATGGAGTCAGTAAAGGTGGGGTGTGGTTAGAGTATATGAGTCAGCCTCATGAAAAGGGGCCAATCGGTGGTCAAGTGAAGATGTCGGTTTCGCAATTCTTAAAAGTGTAGTGCATTTCTTTGTTTCATATTACATTATCCTAGAAACAAATAAGGTTGTTGTATTTTCTCAACCTTTACATTCAGCATAAATTTAAGGACTTTCAAACATCTCTGTCAATGCTAAACTATAATTATACCGATCGACGCCGACATCCAATGATCGACGCCAACAACTTTAACAGATGTTGGCGTCGCAATTCTTAAAGTCTCATGCATTTCTTTGTTTTACATTAAATTATCCTAGCAACAAATAAGGTTGTTGTATTTTCTCGACCTTTACATTCAGGATAAATGTAAAGACTTTCCAACACCTCTGTCAATGCTAAATTACAATTATACCGATCGACGCTGACATCCATGCTCGACGCCGACAACTTCCACCAATTGTCCTCTTTTCGTGATCCTGACCCATATACATATGGCTGGTGAAGGGGGTGTTTGCCGGGTGTGTGGAGTGGGTATAGTGGGAGTGTCGTGTGGGTGGTGTGGGTCTCTATGGATGGTAAGTGTGTGTGATGGGGGTAGCTACAACAGCTATAACATGTGCATCCACAAAACACTGCAGAATAGAATGCCAGGGCCCCTTGCGCGCTGTAGAGTTTCCATGGTAACTTGAATCATCCACCCTGCCATGCTACATTGATCACTGCAGACACATCTAGAGGGACATGCAAGTTGTAATATGTTGCAGCTCGGCCGTCAGAGCCCCAAGATACCACTTACTCTTTCCAGGTGCGTTCTGACAACTCTCTGTCAGTTCACACCTGATGCCCCTCTTCAACAAACTCATAAGAAAGAAAGGGAAGACAATTCACGCAAGATTGACAGTGAAGAAGTTCTGCTTTATTGGCATCAACTCTTGTTCACCTACTAGCGACCTATCACCCTCACTCCTTACCTACTGTCCACACAGATCCTCATTACTCTCGTTAGTATGTATAGGAATCAGTGCCTACAGCCCATTGAACTGGAGTCCCTTGGTTGTTGCACAAAGCTCAGTGCCTTTTGAATAGCTGCTGTTAGTTTGTGTGTAGAAAGTGGAGCCTCAGACAGAGTGCCTGGGTCCCTGGACAAGAGTGTCTCCTGCTAGAGTGCCTAGCTCAGAGTCTCTCTCAAGAGTGTGTCCCCTTCCAGAGTGAATCAAGAAGTGAATCAAGGGAACATTTCACCAAACATTAACTGTCTCTTTACATAGGAACATCTCATCATAATCTCGGGCACCATGTGTTAACATATTTTCCACATAGTCTCATATGTCACATAGCGAGTGGGGCATCCATTGCTTCTCTGTTATATAACTTTGGTCCCCACTACGTCGCCCGAGAATAGTAACGCTCTCTGCCAATATATGATTCCGAAACGAAAATCCGAATATTTTTACGAAGTGTTTGGCAGAAAATGACAGCCAAGCAGGAGGGTGCCCCTCCCACTGTGTATAGCACGATCACTGTACAATGCCAGCTGTCCATCCAAGTTATGAACCGATACAAATAATAAAATCATTATAGAAAACACCTCAACATCAATACTAGTACAGTACAACCCCTTTAAACCAAGCTCGGTTAAACCAAACGACCGGTTAATCCAAACTTTTTTCTGCGGCCCGGCAAAATATTACCATTTATCATATGATCGTGGTGAATACTTGATAAATTTCTGTTTAACATCAAAACTAGTAATTGCTAACACCTTATTTGAACATCCAAAGAGAAGACTATATACATGGAAGAGCCCTGGTGATGTATGTCGGAACCAGATCGATTACATTCTTGTCAACCAACGATATCGAAATTGTATCAAACAGGCAAGGACATATCCAGGTGCTGACATATGTTCGGATCATAATCCAGTAGTAATCAGTATGGTAGTGAAATTGAAACAGCAGAACAAAATTAAAAACAACATTCAAATGGATATGAACATGTTAAAAGATGCAAAATACAGAACTAAGTATAATGTCTCTGTTCATAACAAATTCAGTGTACTGATGAATGAAGAAACTCGTCAGAGAGAGTATAACAACATTGAAATGGAATGGGAAGCTCTCAGAGAAAGCATGGTCAAGTCAGCAGAGGAGGTGTTACCAAATAAAAAACGAGAGACAAAGCAATCATGGATGACGCAAACCATACTAGAAAAGATGGCAGAAAGGAAGAAAGTGAAAACCACTGATCCACCTAAATACAAACACCTGAAGAATGAAATAGAAGATGAATGCAAAAAAGCTAAAGATGAATGGTGGAATAAGAAGTGTGAAGTAGTGGAACAACTTGAGTCTCAACATCGTTCAAGAGAGATGCACAAGAAAGTGAAAGAGATAACAGGTCAAGGATACAGACAGAGAAGCAGTAAATGTATCAAGAACAAAGACGGCAAAATGCTCTTTGAAGAAGATGAAATAAAGTCCAGATGGGAAGAATATGTAAACAAACTATACAATGATGACAGAGGGAACCCACCCACAATTGAGAAAGAAGATGGGAATATTATATTAGTATCAGAGGTTGAGAAGGCTATCAATGATCTAAAGTCAGGTAAGGCTCCTGGAAGTGACCAGATAACATCAGAAATGATAAAAGGACTAGATGAAGTGGGGATTCAAATCATTCATAAGCTAGTAAATGACATCTATGAGACTGGATTTATACCATTGAATATGAATGAATCCATATTTGTACGACTCCCAAAGAAGCTAAAACCAACATTGTGTACTGAGTACAGAACACTAAGCCTGATGAGTCATATGTTGAAGATGATCCTGAAAATAATTTTACTGAGAAACAGACAGAAAATTGAAGAACAAATCAGTAACGTACAAAGTGGGTTTATATCTGGAAGAGGTACACGTGAAGGGATTTTCAATATGAGAATGATTTGTGAACGTTATTGTGAAGTGAACCAGGATGTTTATGCCTGCTTTATTGACTATGAGAAGGCCTTCGACCGAGTCAATCATGAACTGTTAATCAAATGTTTACAAGATATTGGTGTCAATGGCAAAGACATTAAACTAATTGTGAACTTATACTGGACACAACGTGCATTTATAAAAATGGAGCAGGGCCTATCGGATGAAGTTATGATTAAACGAGGAGTTCGACAGGGGTGTGTATTGTCACCATGTCTATTTAACCTGTACACAGAGATGATTTTCAGACACATTGAAGATTGCAAGGGAGTGACAATAGGTGGCATGAACATCAACAATCTTAGATATGCCGATGACAGTGTAATACTAGCAGACAGTGAGAAAAACCTACAAGATATAGTGAATAGAATCAATAAAGCTGGAATACTATTCAACATGAAGATGAATGCCAGGAAGACCAAAACAATGGTTATAAGTAAAAAGACAGATAAACCAAATGTCAATATAACCATAGATGGCACAAACATAGAACAAGTATCCAAATTCATATATCTCGGACAAAAGATTACAAATGATGGGAGATGTGAGGAAGAAATTAAAAGAAGGATAACAATAGCCCGAACAACATTCTCCAAAATGTATAGAGTGTTAACATCAAGTAAGATATTAATACAAACAAGGAAGCGTATTCTTCAGTGTTATGTGTGGTCTACTCTAATGTATGGGGCAGAGACATGGACAATCTCTAAGAAAATGTACAAACGTTTAGCAGCATTTGAGATGTGGACTTATCGAAGGATGATGAAAATATCATGGACAAAGAAGATCACCAACAAAGAAGTTCTCAGAAAAATTAAAAATAAGAAAAGCTTGTTTGCCACTATACAGACAAAGAAACTTATTTATTTTGGCCACATCATTCGTCAGAGTTCAATATACCGTACATTGTTGGAAGGGAAGGTGAATGGCAGCAGAGGGAGAGGGAGACCAAGAACATCATGGTTTACAAATATTTCACAGTGGACAGGCTTGAATTATTCACAGTCTATCAGAACAGCACACCATCGGGACAAGTGGAGAACCATTGCATCCAACCCTCGACTAGAGGACGGAACTATTGATTGATTGATCATATGAAAAAGTTGGTTAAACCAAAGTCGGTTAATCCAAATTATCGGTGAATCCAAACAAAATTGTCGGGCCCCAGGCCACTTCCGTACGGTTAAACCAAAGTTTCATGTGGTTATAAGGTCATTTGAGACTTTTTTATATGATAAATGGTAGTATTTTGCCAGCCCCCGAAAAAGTTTGTATTAACCGATCGTTTGGTTTATCCGAGCTTGGTTTAACAGGGTTAAACTGTATATACCTAAAAAACAATAATCAAAGTGTCCCCATACATTGCATATTACATTCATAATGCGCCTGTGCTTTTGTCAAAACCAAGTCAGAGTCGAAGCCAAAGCTCGGTTAAACCAATGATCGGTTAATCTAAACAAATTTATAGGGTCCCTTCAAGTTTGGTTTAACAGAGTTACACTGTATAATGGTTGCTGTTATACAGAGTGTGTTACCCTAATGACATGATAACTATATTTTCGCATTTTATTCTGCCGATAAATTGGGGGTAAAATATACAAATTTCCAAACCACATTTCTTGCCATTTCGGGGCTAAATTGCTAACCATTACACTACCCATACTCCCTGATGCAATCACCCTGTCCGGGCCTACTTGTCTATGTGTCTCTTAGTCTGAGAGGTCAGTGGATGTACTACCTATACTCTGGTACATATTCACATTTGTTTTTAGCATTAATAAAATACAACAAAGTGATATTCCACTAGTCCTATACGGGAAAGAAGATATCCAGATCTAAATTTACAAAGTGTGTAGACTGAAACTTGGAACAAAGTCATGAATTTATTAAAGCAGTATAATCTGATGGAAACATCAAATGTTCACAAGCAAAACACTGGTCTAACCTTGATCATACATACCCAACATATATATATACACGTGCAAGCATTAAGCATAATATGTTGTTGTATAGAAGGGAGCGGGACGTAGCTCAGGTTGTAAGGTGTCCACCTGTGAAGGTGTGAGTCAACCGATCGATCCTGCAGTTTGGGTTATTTTCCATTCCAACAAGTGGTCCACAACTGGTTCATCAAAGGCTGTGGTATTTGCTGTCCTGTC
>CM059191.1:101114144-101186423 GCA_030323885.1 Branchipolynoe longqiensis
TCATGGATGTATGATACATGGTCAATTTTAATGCCTTTCTGAATTTGTATAAGATCAACATCAAAAAGTGAAGAAAAACTATTTCAACTCTGACATATGGACAACATATAGATCGTCATATGGATATGGATTCTACTATGATTTGGAATGTTTTCTGCTATTATTTGGAATGTTTTCGATTTTGGTCATAAAAGTGATAGAAGCAGCTATATTGGTGCTGTGTCGTCATTGTGTGGGGTCCTACTGTCAGCATTGAATAAGCTGAATGAGGTAGAGATAGACTGGTTAGCTCGGTGGCAGCATAATGTGACTGAGTAGGGAATTAGGTCATGGTGCTGGTGGGCTGGTCTCCCAGTGGGACAGTACAAACAGTGGTCATGAGTGCGCACTGTCAGAAGTCAGTACCAGTACTGCTATGGCCTTAGATGTTGCAAATTTCAATTCACCAAGAGATCCTTCCTTCATTACAACTGGCAACCTGGTCTCCCAGTGGAACAGCACTATAAAGTCGCCATGAGTTCACACTGTCACAAGTCGGTACCCGTCCTGATACGACCTTAGATGTTGCCAGGATGTAACACTCCAAAAACCAACGAACAAACCATTATTACATCTTTCTGAAAACCTGTTCCATTGTGATAATATCTGACTGGATATTCTGAGAATTTGGGATGCCAGCCTGAAGGAAAGAAGGTTGTGCAGATTTTGGTTATTTACCATTGACAGCTTTATAGGCAGTCATTGAATTCTTGAATGCGATCCTATTGAAGCTCTGTCAAAAGCGGTCCGGATGGCTTCCAATTTTGCTGCCCCGGGCAACAGAAAGGTAGGAAGCAGGATTGGGAATGACACAACTTTATGTTGATGAGAGCCAGAGTCTCCAGCTTTCTTGCCCAGCTATACTCAATGCAGCTGTGAGCAACTGGTAACAACGTCCGACATGCAAGTGAAGTTATGCAGCAATATCAAATATAATGGCGTTCTCTGTGGCGGAGTGGTTAGAGTGTCTGACTTTTTCCTAGGTCAGACTCCTAATCTGAGGGTCAGTGGTTCGATTCCCCGTGCCCCCAGCTCTGCCAATTTGGATTTCCACCGCTGTGTGATAGTACTTACAGCGTCATCAAAGGCGGTTGTCTCATACATGTCTATTGGCTGTGGGAGCGTTAAAAATCCCTGGGGTTGGTAAAAAAGTGTAGGCTCGGGCTTTCTATCGACAAGCAGTGGAGTGGGGAAGACCAGTCGTCTGTGACTGGGATTTCCCCTGCTTGGGACAACTAATGTACAAAAAAAAAAGAAGAAAAAAAAGAGAGACAAATAAGTGTTCGCACTTCCTGTCTACCATTCGCTATATCGCTATGACATTGCGAAGAGGTGCTGCTCCAACGGTGGTCTGTGTGCCAGCGGGTAGTAGCGGGCTAGCTGGTGCAAGACGGGGGTGTTGTTGACTGGTTGAGAGTGGTTTGTGATTGGCTGTGGGGATAATAGGGTTGGTCAGTCCAGTGGCGAGTTGGATTATGATTGACAGCTGGGAGGGCTGCTTACCTGTCGTCCGGACCCCAGCAATGACAACAAATGAGTGGGTGGCGCTCATTTAACCCAATTAAGACGACGGGTTGAGTGCGTTAAACTGTACTCGGAAATGTGCTTGATCGAGGTAAAATTACCGGCTAAGTACAATGGTACCATTACCTCGCCCCATGGTAGCCTGAGGCAGCACTATATAGTGATTATAAGTGTGCACAGTGTAAACAGTTATTACACAATATCAAACGCGAGGACCAATCTTCTCTGGGCTGTAAATAGGTGAGATTTAATCAGTAAAGTGGTGTCCGGTGGTGTTCTCTGTGGCGGAGTGGTTAGAGTGTCTGACTTTTTTTCTAGGTCAGACTCCTAATCTGAAGGTCGGTGGTTCGATTCCCCATGCCCCCACATTTACTCCCCTTTTTTGCCCAATTTCTCTTTTGGATTTCCACCGCTGTGTATAACTTACAGCGTCATCAAAGGCTGGTTGCTCTCATACCATGTCTATGTGGTGTGGGAGGTTAAAACTCCATTGGGTTGGTAAAAGTGTAGGCTTGGGATTTCTATCGTCAACCTGTCTAATGGTGAAAACAAGCCTATTCAGGCTTATCCATGATAGGCAGTATAAATCTTCGACAACAAAAAAACTGTCCCAGCTGTGGGTGGTTGGGTGGGATGACATCAAACTTCTATTATATGTTCTGGAACCTGACTAAAGCCATATACGGTTCTGGGAATGAGGGCAAGTCTAATAACATCACAATATTGACCTAATTGGTTAGTGACCTCCCCGTATAATGACTCTTTCAAAATAGGTGCCCAAAGGGATGGGGGTAATAAATTCATTGATTATTCTGCAGATGCTGTCCCAAAGCATTAATTAATGCACCAGTACTTAAGTTGGATATATAGACTCAAATGTAGGTCAGTGTTTTCGTTTTGAAAAAAAATAGATGTTTCATCGGACCATGCAACTTTAATGTTTAGGGTCAATAGCGGTGGGAGTGACATCAACCCCCAACTTCCGCCATGTGAGCTTAAAGTCCCAGTCAGACCTCACCGGATTGAGGAACCGGATAGAAAACGGACACTGTCCGGTGAAATACGGCAATGTACAGTTTATATATGGCTGGCATCCGGCGTGTCCATTATCTGTGCGGTGGTGTCTGGCGGTGTCCAGTACAAGTTTTGAACATGCACAAAACTTGAACCGGACACCACCAGACTGAAGTGTACGGTTGGTGTCCGTTTTAAGTCCGTTTAGTCCGTTTTGTCCGTTACTCATCCGTTAGGTGTCCGGTTTGTACCCTGAAGAGTCCGGTCTCATGGATGTATGATACATGGTCAATTTTAATGCCTTTCTGAATTTGTATAAGATCAACATCAAAAAGTGAAGAAAAACTATTTCAACTCTGACATATGCACAACATATAGATCGTCATATGGATATGGATTCTACTATGATTTGGAATGTGTTCTGCTATTATTTGGAATGTTTTCGATTTTGGTAATAAAAGTGATAGAAGCAGCTATATTGGTGCTGTGTCGTCATTGTGTGGGGTCCTACTGTCAGCACTGAATAAGCTGAATGAGGTAGTGATAGACTGGTTAGCTCGGTGGCAGCATAATGTGACTGAGTAGGGAATTAGGTCATGGTGCTGGTGGGCTGGTCTCCCAGTGGGACAGTACAAACAGTGGTCATGAGTGCGCACTGTCAGAAGTCAGTACCAGTACTGCTATGGCCTTAGATGTTGCAAATTTCAATTCACCAAGAGATCCTTCCTTCATTACAACTGGCAACATGGTCTCCCAGTGGAACAGCACTATAAAGTCGCCACGAGTTCACACTGTCACAAGTCGGTACCCGTCCTGATACGACCTTAGATGTTGCCAGGATGTAACACTCCAAAAACCAACGAACAAACCATTATTACATCTTTCTGAAAACCTGTTCCATTGTGATAATATCTGACTGGATATTCTGAGAATTTGGGATGCCAGCCTGAAGGAAAGAAGGTTGTGAAGATTTTGGTTATTTACCATTGACAGCTTTATAGGCAGTCATTGAATTCTTGAATGCGATCCTATTGAAGCTCTGTCAAAAGCGGTCCGGATGGCTTCCAATTAATGGTGCAATTGTGGTTGTCAAATCCCAATAACTACTGCCTGCTAATGTATTTGACACATTGCTGCCCCGGGCAACAGAAAGGTAGGAAGCAGGATTGGGAATGACACAACTTTATGTTGATGAGAGCCAGAGTCTCCAGCTTTCTTGCCCAGCTATACTCAATGCAGCTGTGAGCAACTGGTAACAACGTCCGACATGCAAGTGTAAGTTATGCCTAGCAATATCAAAATATAATGGCGTTCTCTGTGGCGGAGTGGTTAGAGTGTCTGACTTTTTTCTAGGTCAGACTCCTAATCTGAGGGTCGGCGGTTCGATTCCCCGTGCCCCCAGCTCTGCCAATTTGGATTTCCACCGCTGTGTATAAATTACAGCGTCATCAAAGGCCGGTTGCTCTCATACCATGTCTATGTGGTGTGGGAGGTTAAAAATCCCTTGGGTCGGTAAAAGTGTAGGCTCGGGCTTTCTATCGACCAGCAGTGGAGTGGGGAAGACCAGTCGTCTGTGACTGGGATTTCCCCTGCTTGGGAAAACTAATGTACAAAAAAAAAAAGAAAAAATAAAACTAAAGAGAGACAAATACGCTGTTCGCAACTTCTGTCTACCATTTCTAGCTATATCGCTATGACATTGCTCGAAGAGGTGCTGCCTCCAACCGGTGGTCTGTGTGACAGCGGTGTAGTAGCGGGCTAGTGGTGCCTGACGGGGGATGTTGTTGACTGGTGTTGTAGATTTGGTTTGTGATTGGCTTGTGAGGATAATAGGGTTGGTCGTCCTAGTGGCGAGTTTTTTGGGGGAGAGAATATGATTGACAGCTGGGTGGGCGCTGCCTTACCTTCGTCCGGACCCAGCAATGACAACAAATGAGTGGGTGGCGCTCCTCATTGTTCCCAACCCAATTACGACGCGGGTGGAGATGCGTTACACAACTGTACTCGGAAATGTGCTTGATCGAGGTAAAATACGGCTAAGTTACAATGGCCGACCATTATGTCGCCCCATGGTGAGCCTGAGGCAGCACTATATAGTGATTATAAGTGTGCACAGTGTAAACAGTTATTACACAATATCAAACGCGAGGACCAATCTTCTCTGGGCTGTAAATAGGTGAGATTTAATCAGTAAAGTGGTGTCCGGTGGTGTTCTCTGTGGCGGAGTGGTTAGAGTGTCTGACTTTTTTTCTAGGTCAGACTCCTAATCTGAAGGTCGGTGGTTCGATTCCCCATGCCCCCATCTCTGCCAATTTTGATTTCCACCGCTGTGTATAACTTACAGCGTCATCAAAGGCCGGTTGCTCTCATACCATGTCTATGTGGTGTGGGAGGTTAAAACTCCATCGGGTTGGTAAAAGTGTAGGCTTGGGCTTTCTATCGTCAACCTGTCTAATGGTGAAAACAAGCCTATTCAGGCTTATCCATGATAGGCAGTATAAATCTTCGACAACAAAAAAACTGTCCCAGCTGTGGGTGGTTGGGTGGGATGACATCAAACTTCTATTATATGTTCTGGAACCTGACTAAAGCCATATACGGTTCTGGGAATGAGGGCAAGTCTAATAACATCACAATATTGACCTAATTGGTTAGTGACCTCCCCGTATAATGACTCTTTCAAAATAGGTGCCCAAAGGGATGGGGGTAATAAATTCATTGATTATTCTGCAGATGCTGTCCCAAAGCATTAATTAATGCACCAGTACTTAAGTTGGATATATAGACTCAAATGTAGGTCAGTGTTTTCGTTTTGAAAAAAAATAGATGTTTCATCGGACCATGCAACTTTAATGTTTAGGGTCAATAGCGGTGGGAGTGACATCAACCCCCAACTTCCGCCATGTGAGCTTAAAGTCCCAGTCAGACCTCACCGGATTGAGGAACCGGATAGAAAACGGACACTGTCCGGTGAAATACGGCAATGTACAGTTTATATATGGCTGGCATCCGGCGTGTCCATTATCTGTGCGGTGGTGTCTGGCGGTGTCCAGTACAAGTTTTGAACATGCACAAAACTTGAACCGGACACCACCAGACTGAAGTGTACGGTTGGTCCTGAAGAGTCCGTTGATGGTGCTGCGGGAATTCGGTCCGTTGGTTTTTGGTGGGTCCGTGAACAGGCCGGTAGGTGTCTGATAGGTGTCCGGTAGGTGTCCGGTTGGTGTCCGGTTGGTGTCCGGTCCGTCCATTTGACACTTGTTTGCCGTCCGGTTCTCAACTGGTTCTCGTCCATTGGCTATTCGTTAATGTATGTTTCATGTCCGTTTAGCATCCATTTTGTCTGGCGGCCGTTGCAACAGTTCGACACCAGACACCACCGGCCTAGACAATTCTTTGTCCGGTGGTGTCCGGTACTCAGTACGGTAAGGTCTGACTGGGCCTTAAGCTTTGACCCCCTGTGTTTGGTTTTGGCTTTAATCCTTCCTCAAGGACCAGCGGATCTCGTACTACCCAGTATTATTTCCTTCTCGCGAGATTCTCTCATATTATCATAATGCTGGAGCCCTGCATAATAGAACAGCGTAAAGCGATGGCCGCTTAGCAGCACATATGCAGGAGTCAGTGTTAGCGGGGTTTGGTGTTAGAGCCTGTTACCGTTTAGCTATCACCGAAGTCGTGACCTGTGTCAAGTCGTATGCAGGAGCACCTAACACTTTCATTATAGCTAAACGTGAAGTTATTTATAGATTTGGGAAATCCCTCTGCGTTTGTAGACATATTAGGCTCAAATCTATTGAATGCGATCATATTTAACAGAATTACATACGCAATAAGTGAAATTTTATCAATTTAACCCTAAATTCGAGCCGTTATTAACGCTGCCGCCGCATTGGCGGCGATATTCATATTGTCGAATCGACGAATGTAAAGTAAACAAATCGCCGCCGCCGCCGAATCGCCAGCTATATATTAGGCCCAAATCTGTTCAATGCGATCATATTTGACAGAATTACATACGCAATAAGTGAAATTTTATCAATTTAACCCTAAATTCGAACCCTCCTTAAGGCTACCGCCGCATTGGCGGCGATATTAATAATTATATTTTCGAATCGACGAAGGTACAGTCAACAAACCGCCGCCACCGCCAGCATGGAAAGTGACGTCAATGCGGCGGCGGCGGCGATTTGTTTACTTTACGTTCGTCGATTCGAAAATATAACTATTAATATCGCCGCCAATGCGGCGGTAGCCTTAAGGGTTCGAATTTAGGGTTAAATTGGTAAAATTTCACTTATTGCGTATGTAATTCTGTTAAATATGATCGCATTGAATAGATTTGGGCCTAATCGGTGCCTAACACCAACCTTAAACCACCTATGGATCAGGGTTACCCTGACCTCGTTTAAGGTTTTGGTGTTAGGCCTATCACTGACTCGTGCATACTGACTTTTCGGTGCTAAACCAGAAATCCCCTC
The DNA here is from genome assembly GCA_030323885.1 of Branchipolynoe longqiensis. NCBI lineage: Eukaryota > Metazoa > Annelida > Polychaeta > Phyllodocida > Polynoidae > Branchipolynoe > Branchipolynoe longqiensis. The sequence goes on from CM059191.1 coordinate 101,121,203, forward strand.
TAAACCCGTTTTGGCTCGGTAGCACCGACTCCTGCATATGGCCCCAGATGTTGTCTACCGTAGCGGAACCCAGCTCCAGCAAAAAACAGCCTTACCGGAAACGGAAGCGGAAGCCGCACATGCGCGTTAACTGCTCGCTCAGGCTGCTGGGTAATGATGACATTCAAGCACCACTGGGCACTTCTTGTGTTGCAGCGATTCAAAGAAAAATGTGAAGCGTGAACACACAAACACAATTTAAAAACAAAAAACATAAAACAAAAAAACACCCAAAGTAACCTCTAACATATATTATAAACAGCAAAACCTCTCTAAATTGACCAACCATGGGATCGGCTTTAAATGGTCAATTTAGGGAGGTGATCGGTGTAGAAAGCTTTTTTTTTATCATTACGATGGTATTCTATTGGCCATCGTTTGGGAACCGGAAAGAAACCTTGTATATATATATATATATATATATACATATATACATATATATATATATATATATATATATATATATATATATATATATATATATATATATACTCGAAAACCTCTCTTAATCGACCGACCATGTGACCGAATTTAAATGGTCCATTTAGGGAGGTGGTCAGTTCAAGGAGTCTGAACATATGACTGGAACCGGAAAGAAACCTTGTATTATATATTATTATATATATATATATATATATATATACCACTCGCCTCCCTCCCCTGCTCTGCCTGTGAGGTATGAACTGATAAACTATTTGTGCTGTCACCAACGCGTGCTACTGTCACCTCATTTTCTATTCTAGCTTACTATGTCTAAGGAATAGTTCTGACTTAAAGAGTTTGCACACATGCCATGATAAGCTATTTTTGCTGTCACCAACGTGTGCTTCCAGTGACAGCACATGGTGAGTTATAAACTGATACCCTATTTTGCTGTTACCAACACGTGCTACTGTCACTTCCATTTCTATTCTGGCTTGCTATGCCTAAGAATTAGTTCTGACCTGAAGAGTTTGCACGCACGCCGGCACACGGTGAGTTATGAACTGATAAACTATTTGGGCTGTCACCTACACATGCTACTGTCACCTCATTTTCTACTCTGGCTTACTATGCCTAAGGAATAGTTCTGACCTGAAGAGTTTGCACACATGCCAGCACACAGTGCGTTATAAACTGATAAGCTTCTGCCTCGGACGTCACCGGAACCACTCGCCTCCCTCCCCTGCTCTGACTGTGTTGGGGCTGACTGTGGCACCACGTGTGATGACAGCTGATATGCGCCTCCCTCCCCTGCTCTGCCTGTGTTATGGTTCTGACCAGAGGAGTTTGCATGCACGCCGGCACACAGTGAGTTATGAACTGATAAACTATTTGTGCTGTCACCAACGCATGCTACTGTCACCTCATTTTCTATTCTGGCTTACTATGCCTAAGGAATAGTTCTGACCTGAAGAGTTTGCACACATGCCAGCACACAGTGAGTTATGGACTGATAAGCTATTTTTGCTGTCACCAACATGTGCTGCCGGTGACAGCACACGGTGAGTTATAAACTGATAAACTATTTTGCTGTTACCAACACGTGCTACTGTCACTTCAATTTCTATTCCGGCTTGCTATGCCTAAGAAATAGTTCTGACCTGAAGAGTTTGCATGCACGCTGGCACACGGTGAGTTATGAACTGATAAACTATTTGTGCTGTCACCAACACGTGCTACTGTCACCTCATTTTCTACTCTGGCTTACTATGCCTAAGGAATAGTTCTGACCTGAAGAGTTTGCACACATGCCAGCACACAGTGCGTTATAAACTGATAAGCTTCTGCCTCGGACGTCACCGAAACCACTCACCTCACTCCACTGCTCTGCCTGTGTTGGGGCTGACTGTGACACCAGTGTGATGACAGCTGATATGCTAGAATACCAGTGACATTAGAGTGGCACGCATATCTTCTTTGGTCAGGACTGGAGGAGTTACCAAGTAGGTTCGGCCTCCCGTGCTGTATTTTAACTACACCAACATGTTTGCGGCCCTGAGGGCTGTAACTGTGACAGGGCGGGTGTGACAGTTGATATTGAATTTCTAGTGGTATTGAAGTTGCACGTACACGGTTGGTCAGGACTGAAGGAGTTGCCAAGTATTATCAGCCAAGGTGACTAGCTTGACAGGACGTGTGTGACAGCTGATATTGTGATATGCAAGTATTATTGGAGTGCACATACATGTTATTTGCTTAGACTGAGTAGTCATTTTATCAGTAATTTCATCAACGGTTGGGCCGTTTCATTACCGTATCATTCTGCCACATGCCTGACCTGTACTGTGGGCCTTGTGGGACGGCACATCCAAAACCGGTGAATGCAAAGTGTAAACGCAGTGAGGCACATTCTACTCGTTCTACTCATGCTAGTGTGGATATGGCCGAGAAAGAAAAGGCAGTAAAGGTAGAGTGTAAGATGGGCGACAAGCTTCAGCCGGGACCGGCTGTGTTGTTTGAGGACGGAGCGTTCAGCGATGAAGAACGCGTATTAGAAGAAAGGCTGCATCTATTGGAATGGCGCAAACGTTTGGCAACCATGACAGCAAAAACCAGGCAGTTGGAGGAGGAGGTGCAGAATTTAGAGGTGACAGACAAGGAGAGCCATTCAAGACCGAAATCGAAGACAACAAGGCGCCATCGCCGGTGAACACGTTCGTCGTCGGGCTCGTCCAATGACCGAACCCCAAGCCGCGAACGCAGATTGAAAAAGTAAGTAGTCGCTGAAACACCATACAAAAGACCACAAAAGCGTCGCAAAATTGAACCGACACGAATTGATTGAAGCAAATAGTCGGTGGATTTTGGACTTTGAAGATGCGTCGTTGGACGACTGCAGGCGCGTAATTACACACATTGCCTATATATCGAGTAAAGCTCGCGTAGATAGGTTTTTGTATTCGGCTCATGTCAGTTATGATAATTCTGTGAGAAAAGACGCTTTGAAGGACGGCTTCGATGCTTTCGGCGCTGGAACAGCAGAGTACGCGTTGTATCATTACGCGTTCGAGAATATTCGAACGCGTAAAGACAATGTCGGGGGGTCAGTCGACGGGGCGAACGCTTATACAAAAGACGGTAAACGCCCATGCTATGCGTAAAATAAGGACGCCGGCTGCCCTGCTACATCTGTGGACTGCACATACGGCCATTGGTGTTCGAAATGTGGCTCTACTTCTTTTTTTTCTTTTTTTTGTGGTAAATATGTTTATTCTGCTGAATAAGTCTTTTATCAGTGCCGAAGCACTGGTCTTCCAGCCATTTTTCAATTCAATTCTCATAAGTCATTATCGTGTAGAAAAGAATGATTCACAGCTTCAGTTGACACGCCAACCAATTGTTTTGCTGAGGTACTAGTGGAATCGTTTGGGGACTGCCCTATAGTTAGCGACCAGGTCACTGAAGTTTCTCTAGTTGCGTCAAATATTCAAGACTTTCCGGTGGGAGTTGCAGCCATTGCTGGCCAGGCTATTTTTGAGTTGCCCGCTACTGCACTCATGACTGCGCGTGATGTTCCGATTACTCATATGTCTAGTAATGACCTAGTTCCGCCTGGTTGCGTTCTACCGTCGGCCGACTGGCTAACAATCACCGACTGTGGGGCTTACTTAGAACTTTCTGCTATGGACAGTTCACATAGTGACAATATTAAAACATTTAAAATATCAGCTCTTTGTAATACAGGCTTGCACCGCGACATGAGGCTTTTGCAACAGCAGTACTACGCGCCTAGTTCCATCTTGACGCGTAGCACGCAAGTACGCACCTACATGCGGCTGCTTCATCCCACTCCATGTCCACCGATGCAAGTTGCGTTATATATAACGTGGTTATCCAAATTTTAAAAATATTCTTCACTGACCAATTATTTGAGTGCGTTAAATTTTTTTTAAAGGCTGGGGGAGTAGAGGCAATTGATTATCAGTCACACATTATTAAGACTGTCCTCGGGGGAGCCAAGCGCAAACTGGGGTGCGCAGTTAAAACAGCTGCTCCTATATTGCCAAAAGAGTTAATAACTATTTTTTCCTATTTTTCATCCTCCCCCAGTCATACTGCCACCAGAGCGGCGCTTTTGACGGGATTCCGTGGGTTATTAAGAAAATGTCAGATTACAGCTTCCGATTCTATGCTTTTGCGAGGAGATTTTAAATTCTATGATTTTAAATTCTATGACTGGGGGGTCATTGTAATGGTCAGAAAGTCAAAAACTATCCAGTTCCACCAGCGGGAACTGTTATTGCCTATCGCAAAAGTTGCGAACATTGATTTGTGTGCTGTTCACTGGTTATCTAAGCACTTTGAAGAGTCGCCGGCGTCTGATGACGCACTGGCATTTTTGGTACCGTCTTCGGACAGAATTTTGTCTGCATTATCGTACGAGGCTTTACAGTCCTCCATTAAGTATTTTGCAGCACTTGCTGGTCTCAATCCTGAGCATTATTCATGCCATTCTTTACGTAGAGGTGGCTGTACTTTTTTGGCCATGCAGGGGGCTTCTTTGGAGGAGATCAAACCAGGGGGGATTGGGCTTCGGACACAGTTTTCAAATACATCTGCTCACCCTTGTCCGAGCATATTTTGGCTGATATGCGTGTCGCGACGGCCCTCACGACGACTTAGTGGCTGGGTGGACGGGTCCTTGGCGTCTTGCCCAGCCCAAAGACAGTCATGCAACGAGCGTTTGTAAAATAAATACTGTACTCGCCCTTTTGTTGTCGGATTGCTGCCTTCACTACTCACGTGTATATCCTCGATATGCCGGTGTAGGTGAAGTGCAGTGCCTCCCCCTGGTGTTCTTGGATGGTATCGAATCATTGATTCCGGTGGGTTCAAATCTGCTAGATGGCGCCTCTGCCCCCCTCCTCCTCTCCTTCCCTGGGGTTCTGGAATCGGTGGACCCACTTCTGCCTCGGACGTCACTGGAACCACTCGCCTCCCTCCCCTGCTCTGCCTGTGTTTTTTTAATTTTTTATTATTAGCTATATGTATTTGACTCATTGACTAAACATTGTAACTTGGTAGGGCACCTTGCCCAGCCCAAAGACAGTCATGCAAAGAGCGTTTGTAAAATAAATACTGTTACTGGCCCTTTTGTTGTTGGGTTGCTGCCTTCACTACATATATATATATACTCGAAAACCTCTCTTAATCGACCGACCATGTGACCGAATTTAAATGGTCCATTTAGGGAGGTGGTCAGTTCAAGGAGTCTTTTTAATCATTACAATGGTATTTGTATGGGCGATCGTTTGGGACTGAAATATAGGGATGGATATAGGTGAGCGGTCGATCTGTAGAGGTGATCAGTTAGAGATGTTTGACTGTATATATATATATATATATATATTATTCTGGAAACGAAAGCGAGGCTACGTTCAGAGGTCAATTCGAGGGAAGACAGTTCGCAGGGTCACTCTGGGTCAGACCCCAATTGTGCAATATGGTCCCTTATTCGAATTATTTGTTGTTGTAAATATAGTCGTTTGTGTGCGCCACTTCAGCGACTGGTCTTCCAGCCCTCACAGTGTCGATTGCAGCATCGCACATGCATCGTCCGCCATCTTTGTTCGGGTCCTGGTTGTTGTTCATCTGCACTGATTAGTGTTGTAAGCTGCCATTGGAAGCGGTTTACTATTAATAGAACTCATAGTTCCGTTCATGTACCAAGAAATCGTGCTGTATGGGCTTCAATGCTGACAAAAAACATTATTGGATGAATAAACTACATTTAATTTTATTAGCCATGCTTATCTCAAGGAAGAGGGATGAAAGAAATATGAATTTCTTATTTGTTTTAACAATTATCTTGTATAATTATGATTTGTTTGTTTGTTGTTGATTTACGTCCTAGCAACATCTAAGGTAATATCAGGACAAGTACCAACTTGTGACAGTGCGCACTCATGGTGACTTTATAGTGCTGCCCCTTGGGAAGACCAGGCCACCAGTGCCATGACCTGATATCCCACTCAGTCACATTATACTGACACTGAGCCAACCAGTCCTTGCCCTATCCTAATAATGCCGAGTGCCTGGCTAGGAAGCAACAAGTATCAATTTCTAAGTCATTGGTTTGACTCGGCCGGGGTTCAAACCCACGACCCCACGATCTACCAACACAGGGGACGGATGCTCTACCTCATTCGGCCATCCGTCGTGGTGTGTATAACTAGGAAGAATACAGTGATATATGTCTCCTAAAATAGCTCTCAGGATAATGTGACTGTGTTGGGGTCATGGTGCCAGCGGCTTGGTATCCCAGTGGGGCCATAAGTGCACACTGTCACAAGTCAGTATCAATTCTGATATCCCTTTAGATGTTGCTAGGATATAAAACAACAACAAACAAACACCACCTGTTTACTAAACTACCCGCACCCTTTCAGATATTAATAATAAAAGATGCAGACAGGAATCAAAGCAGTCAGTTTCATCACAATCTTTATTCATGCAATACAAGGCCCCTTGAAGGCAGGTCTGGTTCGTCAATAGTGCTCAGTTATGGATGATGCAATATCCACTTATTCATCATACTCATCTTACAGCTGCTTAGTCCACTCACCACCACTGTGTTTATGCAATATTTTGAAATTAATCAATTTGGTCATTATAATAATCATATTATTACAATATGAATTGTAATATTATGATCGTTATAATCTACTTTACTTTAGTTTCAAGGAATTTCTAACTTATATGTTTAACTTAAGAGATATTTGAAGCACAGATAGACAGACATATTTAATTTTGGCATGCATATGACAATGTCAGCCATTATATGCTTCACCAGTGACAAGGTGTGGTATATTGACCTTGCATTCCTTCTATGCCGCAGTACATGCTTAATGACTGCACCAGTGTGAAAGTTAGATACAATCAAAGACCCTATAATACTAAGACGGCTCACTCAGCCTGGACTGTGTAATCAAAATGATCAAACCCACCACTTGGTGTGCTGGTTGTTCTCTTGGTTAAACAGGTGATATATTATATGTATAAATGTATATATGAATGTGAAAGATGTGTGATGATGGCGATGATGCTGATGATGATGTGTATGTGTTCATAGCAATTTCATATTGATGTGTATTCATACTTACCTATCTCATGTATAATATAATTGTATGTGTTTACATGTGAAACACCAACCAGCAGCCGGGCTGATCAAACCCACCACAAGGTGGCACTGCAAAATTACCATTTCCATTGGAGAGAATGGGAGTGAGCCATCTTAGTATTATAGGGTCTTTGATACAATCAAGTTGAGTGGTTTGGTTTATAAATTGTGATGCTTTCAACGGACTGTGCGGCTTTAATTAGGAGAACCGCATCAGGAGATCCATCTTATCAAAGGCAATCCAGTGGACTAGGCCGCAGTTATAATTTATACACTAGTAAAGTAGGATTATGACATCGATAGGTATTTACACGTATTTACATAAATCAAACACAACGACGGTCAATGCAATGTGACGACATTCAAAACCTGATTCCGTATAGAATGAGGATGTTTGGTTGTTGCAGGCTTACGTCCTGGTAACATCTAAGGTATAGAATGAAGAAGTGTAGGTATTCACTGTGACAGTGTCAGATTTAGCTATCATATCAATACAGTGAAAGCCCGATTATACGCGCCCCAATTTTACGCCCCAATTTTACGCCCCCAATTTTACGCGAATTGGGATATTACGCCATTGGACCCAGAATTGCTGGAATTCTTTATTTTAAGGGTAATTCAGTAAACTAAACCCGGCTTTAGTGTGAGACCGCTTCGTTTTGCGATGATATTTTATTGACCCCAATGATTGCGTTATTATAATGGGGTTTCACTGTTCACTGAAGACTGCCCCAGCAGTAACATACTGACCTCCTCAATTTTATTTCCAGACCTGTAATATAGTAGTCCATCATGAGGCTCAGTACTGCATGGTAGCAGTGTTGACTATACAGATCCCTGTTTGTCAAATATTCCGATTTACTGCATTGGTGGGGGAATGCTAATGTTTTATTACTGATCGGGTATACGTGACCAGGTGCATGCATGTGTATATGTAGTTGCTGGTGGTGTCTGAGTGAGATGTAAATAGGCATAGTGGTGCGGGCAGGGCTATGTGTAAGGGGCACTCAGAGCGCACCCCCTCCCCCTTCTGCTAGTTAGGATCACCACACTCAGGATCAAGGCAGGTGGTGGCCAGGGGAGCCACACAGCTGGGTGGTGGTGGGCAGACCACTGGTAACCACGGGGACCAGGAATGCTGGATCCCTATTGGTAGAGGTAAGAATGCTTGTTTCCCATTGGGGGAAAAGGGTGGGGGTGATACTCTACTCTTCCTTTCTCGTTGTCTTTATTGATTTCACTATAGCCTGCATACACAACCACAGATTCGAGCTTTAGCCATTCTACATGTTGTTAAGAAGTAGCAACAGGTGGCAGCACGCTAGTAGGAACAGTCCCTAATGTGGACTGTTGCACCCATCGCTGGCGGCCACCCAAGCGACTGAGCTAACATGTCACTGGACTGCACAGTGACAGGTCACTACCGTTCTGACCTTGGTGGAATAAACCAGGGAGTGCCCTGGGGTTTGAAGCATTTGCGGCATTACTCATTATTCCTCAAGCCGAGTAGGACATGGTTTATCACAGTAAAATAAAACCATTTTGATGAAAACTGTGCGGTTCTGATTGTGGATACAGTTGTCATAACCGGGCTGGTGTATGCCTACCTATGTTGGCCTGTCGCAGGAGTCAATCGGTGTATGCATGCCATTAAAGGAATCCCAATAACAGCGTTGGACAGTCGTCAGGTCACCGCCTCTCTGTTTCCTTCTGATAAAGATTTGATTCCTCTGAATATATATACATATATATATCCCATCACGTCGAGACTGGTCTTCCAGGCCTGCGATGTGTCAGTTCTCAGGTATTTACACTATTTGTAATTGTTTTCTTGTTCTTAAAGTAGTTCCCACAATAAAGAGCTACTTACTTCCATAACTTACTTCATCGATCAACCAGTGTTTACAGGAACGTCATCATAAATAATCGTTGCGATTTGTGATACTCATATCACATGAACAATGAAAGCCCGCCCCACCGCCCCTCCGCTCCTCCGCCCCTCCGCTATCCTCCCTACCCTCCTTTAAGGTTGCATAGTCCGCTACTTTTAAGTTTCTGTCATTTTTGTGAGATTAATATATTAATTTGATTGTTATCAATCAATCAATAGTTCCACCCTCTAGTCGAGGGTTGGATGCAATGGTTCTCCACTTGTCCCAATGGTGTGCTGTTCTGATAGACTGTGAATAATTCAAGCCTGTCCACTGTGAAATATTTGTAAACCATGATGTTCTTGGTCTCCCTCTCCCTCTGCTGCCATTCACCTTCCCTTCCAACAATGTACGGTATATTGAACTCTGACGAATGATGTGGCCAAAATAAATAAGTTTCTTTGTCTGTATAGTGGCAAACAAGCTTTTCTTATTTTTAATTTTTCTGAGAACTTCTTTGTTGGTGATCTTTGTCATGATGAATTTTTCTTCATCCTATAAGTCCACATCTCAAATGCTGCTAAACGTTTGTACATTTTCTTAGAGATTGTCCATGTCTCAGCCCCATACATTAGAGTAGACCACACATAACACTGAAGAATACGCTTCCTTGTTTGTATTAATATCTTACTTGATGTTAACACTCTATACATTTTGGAGAATGTTGTTCGGGCTATTGTTATCCTTCTTTTAATTTCTTCCTCACATCTCCCATCATTTGTAATCTTTTGTCCGAGATATATGAATTCGGATACTTGTTCTATGTTTGTGCCATCTATGGTTATATTGATATTTGGTTTATCTGTCTTTTTACTTATAACCATTGTTTTGGTCCTCCTGGCATTCATCTTCATGTTGAATAGTATTTGATTGTTATAATCTACCTTAATTTAGTTTGATTTTGAACAGTTAATCTTTGATATATTTGAAGTGCAAACATGTCACATTCATTTTGGCAAGCATAACACAACTCGGATCACATAGGCTTCGGCAGTAACATGTTCTATTAAATTGCCGCAGCATGCCCTTGTGCTGGACAATACTTGATAAGTGTATCAGTTTCTAAGTTGGATATGCATATTCAAATCTAAATAATTGTTCTGATTTTGAAAAGTTGATGCTTCATTGGACTATGCAGCTTAAGGTGGGTGGGTAAAACATGACCGGCCGAAATGTGTACTGCACACGCTTCTCTTTTTACACTGCAACGGCTATCGACAAGTAGGTCAACACAGGTCGACGTGAGGGCGTTCCCCACGCGCCACTTAAACCAATCACAGCGCCACGTATCACCGCACCTATCACATTAGTGCAGGCCGCTTTGTTCCCCGCCTTCTCACCAGAGGGCGCCACGATGCACATTATCCTAATCACGTGTCACTTGATCACGTGCCACCTGACGATCATCCCTGGTTGGATTATTGCCAGATATTTATTTCTAATGGAGATTGGAAATTTCAGTCGCAGACGACTGGTCTTCCTCATTCCACTGCTCCATGCCTTATCCTAGGAATCCCGAGCATCTGGCTAGGAAGCGACAAGTATCAATTTTTAAGTCATTGGTTTGACTCGACCAGGATTCGAACCCACGATCCCACGATCTACCACCAGTCCTTAATGATGGGCCAGTGGATCTCGGAATACACTAATTGTTATATTACTCAATTTTCCTCATTTACAGTTGTATGTTCCGATGGTTTTGAGTTTCTAGTCATTTTCTGAGATCGATATATTAGGTTGATTTTCTACAATCTACCTTACTTTAGTTTGAAATGACTTTTATTTTCAATGGTTATCTTTTGATCTATTTGAAGTATAGATTAATGTTGGCATGTATACCAAAACTCCGACACCATTCCCTTCTATGTGGCAATAAATGCGTAATGAATGCATCAGTATCTAAAGGCCCTGTCACACTACGACGTGACTACGTCAGCTTAGGCAGAACGTGAAAATAATTATATTACGTCGACGTTATGGGCGTAATATGCAAATTGTGGACGTGAGCGTAACGTGAAAGTAACGTCGGTGTACGTCGTGACCTTAGCTGTAACGTGACAACATTAGGGGGGAGGGGTAATTGGCGACGTGACCGGGCGTTAGTGTAACGTGAGCGTAACGTCGCCGTAACGGGTGCGACGTGGACGTAACGTGACCGTAACGCCACCGTAACGTGACCGTAACGTGACCGTAACGTGACCGTAACGTGACCGTAACGTGACCGTAACCGTGACCGTAACGTGACCGTAACGTGACCGTAACGTGACCGTAACGTGCAAAACGCTGCCCACACGTTGCTCCAACCCTCGGTCTGACGTGACATAACGTGACTCTAATGTCATTTACGCTGCTATAACGATCGCGGAACGTCTACCTAACGTCATTGTCACGTCATCCCGACGTAACGGCTTCACGTCGAGATACGTCGAAAGTTTTGAACAGGTTCAAAACCTCGACGCGCGCCGACGTAACACGACGTAACATGACGTAGCTCGACGTCACTCTAACGTCATTATGACGTCATCATAACGTAACCCAACGTACGGCAACGTAATGACGAAAAATCATCACGTTAGGCTCACGTTGGCTTGTTATGTCGTAGTGTGACAGGGGTATAAGTTAGATATGTAGAATCAAATATAGTATAAAGTATTTTGGTTTTGAAAATGTGATTTTTGCCTCAGACTATGCAGCTTTATTCTATACTTTATAGTGTGCATTTTCACAATGGCCTCATATTTATCGCTTTTCTTATGATGGAAACTCTTCGACTAATTTGAAGTTGATTACAATACTCGTTGTCTCCATAATAATATCGATAGCATACGCCTTGCTTTAAAGCTGTTTATTCCGATGGTTTTGAATTTCTCTCATTTTCTGAGATAGAAATAGTAGCTTGATTGCTGTAGTCTCTATTAGCTTAGTTTGAAGTAACTTTGATTTTAAATGAATAACTGTGGAGATATCTTCCATGTAAACATGCAAACACTGTGATGATATAGGTTTCAACAGCATCAGGTTCTATTACATTGACTGATTGTGCTCTTTTATGTATCAGCTCATGAAGAGTTCAGGTGCAAAACCATGTAAATGCCAATCCAAAAATGGAGATAAATATTGGAATCAAACTTACAAAAAGCCTATTTTTGTTATATTCCTACTTGTTTGTTAATTGCCCCATAACCATATGATCATATGAAAAGTGGAATTAAGGAGAATTAAAATAATTTCCACGGAAACATTAACCTACATTTTTGGATTGGCGTTTACATGGTTTTGCGCCTGAATTCTTCACATGCTTAATGCATACACCCGCATCTGAGTTGGATATGCAGGTTCAAATGGAGGTACATGTTTTGCTTTCTACAATGTTAGGACTATGCAGCAATTTTAAATAGGGGTCGCCTTACTCCAAACAGCACAATGCAGCTAGGGAGGGCCTGGGGCAGGTGACATGGAGGTGGGGATGTCATGAGGCAGGTGATATGCAGGTGGGGATGTCCTGTGGCAGATGAGGTACAGGTGGGGATGTCCTGTGGTAGGTAAGATGCATGTTGGGATGTCCTATGGCAGTTGGGGATGTCATGTGGCAGGTGAGATGCAGGTGGGGATGTCCTGTGGTAGGTGAGATGCAGGTCTCCGAGCCTGCATGAATGCAGGTGGACGCCTACATGCAGTAAACTCCCCCTAGACAACCTACCGCTCTCCAATCTGTGCACTTTGCACAGCAGACTGTAAAATTCTCTGATTAAGTATATAGTGGATATCGACATAGCTGGATGAGAAACAGTACTCCCTTTAAAATGTTTCTCATCGGGGGAGGGAAGGGGTGCAGCTTTAATCATGATCCCCCTCTTATCTCGCCCAGCCACACATCACAGCAGTCCATGGTAATACCACGATAGCTGGGCAGTGGCCAGGTCTGGGTGGGAGGGTGGTGGATCATGAAGACAGCCAATGGGGAGCTATATCAGGAAAGGATCATGCGGGCTAGGAATGACTGGTGTGCATGGGTGTAATAGCCAATAAGAATGTCGGTAACATCCACCATTGTAGGTGTCTAGTAATATCTATTATTATATAAGTGAATAAAACCAGGCATTCAGTCTTCTTCTGGCTGGTGCTGAGCTCGGATTGTGTGTTGTGTCTGTTGTCGGGAAAGCTCCTTATTTAGGCTCCATAAATGGTAGGGGGAAACGAGGGGGATGTGTGAACCTTAGGCCCCACGTGGATAAAGGGGTAGTATAGCCCTTTTGGCAGAACAGCCAACAATATGGGTGAAGAGTGGGAAAGAGTCATATCCTCGGGTGCCACCTAGTGGGAACGGCCACTTCTATCTTTCTGGACCAAGCATTGTCGGGGTTATCCTGGCAACCACAGGCAAGGAGCCGCATAGACAGGTAGGTGTGGGGAGTGTGTTGATATTAGGGAGCCTAGGTGGTGTAATGGTTGGCACACTGGCCCGGAATGCAAAGAGATGTGGGTTCGAGTCCCGCTCTAGGCGCAATATTTCCCATTTTCATCACCCCCATCACATATATATATATATATATATGTGATATATATATATATATGTGATGCATAACGTATTATGTGAGTAAAAAGGCGCGGAAGGGAACTACTGATTATTATTATGATATTATTCTGTATTATTTTACTATTCCTGTGCCGTTGTTACTACATCCAATTTCCTGTACCTCTCCTGTACCTCTTCTGTGCGACCGGTAGCGCTACCACGACTGTTCCTGTACCTAGCATGCGCTGGAACCTCACTCGCATCGGATAATTTTGTTCAGAAATTAAATACGCATCTGACTTATTTTCTTGTTGTCTCTCTTTTATACTGGAGGATCCGTTTATCTGTATATATATAATATGTGTAGTGATGATATATATGTATAATAATATGGGTAGTGATAATCCCATTATCGCATGTAATAAGCTCTGGAGTGTCCTGCACCTCGTCGGGCCCCTGCGCCGGCCGCAACAACCCACTCGATATACATAATTATAAATATGTATATAACCATTTCTTAAAATGTTATTCGAACATTGACATTGAAAACACAAATTAATATACCCTAACAATTGACATTCATAAAATGACTTCTCTGGTACTTCTTTAAGAACGTCATTACGATAACCTAAAATGACATTTAAGATAAATGACAGACAATCCCTTATTACATTCCCTACAATGACACTCCAACCCAAAAACAAATAATGATCCCGGTCCCGATCCCTGATTGATACCGTCCCCCTCCGATTCCGTCGCGTCCGGCGGGCATTGTTTCAGTAGGACGAGACGGGAGGAAACACCTCATTCACATTCCTGGAACAAGATTCCACTTGATTCATTTTTTAATCACCGATATCGGCTGCTGTGCACCAAACTTTAATTGGTGGCGGGAAGTGGCGACGGTGTATGTGGGGGTATGTGTATGTGGGGAGGGGGGGGGTACTTGAGACACAATCAAATAGACTTACACTTGACATGCTGGGCCCGTATGCAGGAGTCAGTGTTAGCGGGGTTTGGTGTTACAGCCTATTACCGATTAGCTATCGCCGATGTCAGGAACTGTGTCAAGTGGTATGCAGGAGCCTGTAACACTTTCATTATAGCTAAACGTGAATTTATTTATAGATTTGGGAAATCCCTCTGTGTCTGTACCCATATATTAGGCTTAAATATATCAAATGCTATCATATTTAACAGAATTAGACACGCAATAAGTGAAATTTATTCAAATTAACCCTAAATTCGAACCCTCCTTAAGGCTACCGCCGAATTGGCGGCGATATTACTAGTTATATTTTCGAATCGACGAAGGTAAAGTAAACAAATCGCCGCCGCCGCCGCATCGACCTCCCTTGCCATACTGGCGGCGGCGGCGATTTGTTTACTTTACCTTCGTCGATTCGAAAATATAACTATTAATATCGCCGCCAATGCGGCGGTAGCCTTAAGGAGGGTTCAAATTTAGGGTTAATTTGAATAAATTTCACTTATTGCGTATCTAATTCTGTTAAATATGACAGCATTGAATAGATTTGGGCCTAATAAACTCGCTAAACCTGATATTTTTTAGGGTTAAGGTAACACCGGTTAAGCCTTTGGTGTTAGGCCTAACACTGACTCGTGCATACCATTTTTTCGCCGCTAAACCGGAATTCCCGCCAAACACCGTTTTGCCTCCCTAACACTGACTCCTGCATACGGCCCCAGACGGAGAAGCGGGACCGGCCCTAGGGTTGCTGGCACCCCAGAAAAGCTTAACCTTGGTGCCGTTACAAGTATAATTGTACAAATTTAACACTGACGTGTGGCGCTCCCTAGCAGCGGGCGCCCTGGGTGACTGCCCAAGTTGCCGGTACCTTCAGCTGGCCCTAGTGACAAGCCGATACACGAACACACTACCCCCTGCGAGAATGCCCTTCTCGGTGAGGCAGAGAGGGCCCCACTAGTTCAGAGAGATTGACTCCTGGACGTTCTCCGAGCTGAACGTCTCCAGGAGCGTGTGTGCGCCTGTGCCCTCTAGCGAGCGATTCATGGTGCCGGTGTCCCGCCGGCGCCTGCGCATGCGCGCCACGCAGCCCCGCGCGCACAGTTTATGGACCTCGCGACTGCACACAAAGTAGATGATGACGTTGATGAGGCTCTGCCCGTATGACAGGGTTTCAAAGCAGCGGATCAAACCGAGCGTCTCGTCCGACAGATAGGTCCGGTAAAGCAGCGACGCGTTTAGCACCTCCAGCGGCAGCTGGCACACGAAGAAGGCGAGCGAATACAGTATTGCCATGGCAATGCGGCCACGCGTCTTTGAGCCGGTCTCGGTGGTGCCACAGTGCTTCCAGAAGTGTTGCAGCATCTTGATGAAGAGAATCGTTATGATAACGAGCGGGATGCAGAAGATGACCGCAAAGTCAGCAGTTGCAGAGATGGCGTGCATCGTGTTGAAGTAGTCCAAACTTGTGCACCACTTGATGGTGGATTGGTTCGCATACTGGGTGGACGGAATGATGGAGACTACCTTCGAAGTGTTCAGCATAACCTTCCAGATGTTGTAGGCGGCGCCTGAAAACCAGACAAAGTTGAGATAGAATATGCAGCGGCCGGCTACGAAGGCCTGCGAGCGAGGGTCAGTTATGCGGAAGTAGCGGTTCAGGACCATGCCCAGAGTCGAATAGATGAGAACTGTCCGACACCAGAAGCCAACATAGCGGTTCATCTTGCAAAGGAACGGCGTCATCTCATCGTCTTCCGCGCGGAAGAGAAACATCCCGAGGTCGAGGGGCACGACGATCAAGGCGATGAGAATGTCCGCCGCCGCCATCGACACGATGGTGATGTTGTGCGTGGTTCGCGCCTTCTTCTGGCCACAGATAAAGTAGATCATCCCAAAGTTGCATACAAGACTAGTTGAGATGAAGGCAATGTCAAAGATGAAGATGACGTGCTCGTAGCGATGGATGTACTCGGTGCCACGCACAACATTTGACAGGTTGTCTTCCATATCCATGGTGACACCGCCACTGTCGCGCCGGATGTGACGTCAGGGCAGCGTACATTTGCAGCCAATCAGCAAGCGATCTACATGGCGTGCCACCTTAGGCGCTTCCTCCACGGTGTCTGTAAATTAGTGACGAGCGTCTGTGAGTTGTGACGTCAGCTACACCCCCTGCAAACAAAAGCAGACATGATGTGAGCGAGTTGTTTACATTTCATCATTCGATCGACACAAACAAATTGCTTTCCATTAAAAATGACGCCGCTATTAATTAAGCATTCATTATTCTAACGTTGAAAGTGGCGAGAAACAAATTCACATTTATTTGTTTTGATCTTATTCCTCAACTCTATTTTTTTGTGCGCATTGCGTTAAGTTCATTGATTTATTGCTGCATTACATGTTCCCTCTTGTCCATCAACATTGCATAGTCTGATGGTGTTGAGTTTCTGTCATTTTTTCTGAGATAGGTAGATTAATTTAATTTTCATAATCTACCATACTTTAGTTTGAAGTAACTTTTATTTTAAATGGCTAACTTTTGAAATATTTCAAATGCAAACATATGAAATTAGTTGTGGCATGTATTCCAGAACCCTGACACCATAGTCTTCTGCAGTAACATGTTCTATAAAATTGCCTCAGTATTCCTTTCTATTTGGCAACAAATGTTTTATCAATGCACTAGTATCTAAGTTAGATTTGTATTATGAAATCTAGATAACTGTTTTGGTTTTGAAAATTTATGTTTTCTTCAGACTATGCAGCTTTAAGGGTGCATTCCTTACACATGGCATGCGGCATGTGGTATGCGAATGCGAATGCGGAACAAATTTGAAATGCCTTGAAGTCAATGGACTACATTCCTTACACGTGGTATGCAAATGCGAATGCGTCAAACCGATCGGTCCCTGTAGCGATCAGTGCGGCATGCGGTATGCGGCACGGGGTGCAAATAGAAAACCATCAGTCGCATTTGTCCATTAGTTATAGACGAGGAGAGGCGACTGAGCATTACGGAATGGTCACGCACAAGGCTTCTGAGGGGAACCATATGGTAGTGGTGGTGGTGGTGGGGGTACGGGATGGGTTCGGGTTGGTAAAAATGCTACCAGAGCCACAAAAATATGAATACTTATCTATAATTTGGTAATTATAAAGGTAGGAACCCCCATGTGACGTACAAAGAGGTACATAGATATAAATGCAATATTAGTTCATATACAGTGCAGTATTGAGTATACTTGTTTATTTTTATTTTTTAAATATAGCCAGTCATGTGCCGCATGCCGCATGCCACATGCCGCATGTAAGGAATGCTGCCATTCGCATACCGCATGCCGCATGTCGCATACCGCATACCGCATACTGCATACCGCGTGTAAGGAATGCCCGCTTTAAGGACAACTGGTGGAACTGTATAAGGCTGTGTGTGATTAATGCTGCGTTCATGTGAACTGGTGAATATGGTGTTTCCCACTTCACAACCCGTGAATTGCATTCAATTGATTTGACATAGTTGACCAACTCCCTTTCACCTTTGGGTATTATTGTGAATCATACCCAATACGTAAATCAATATGTTGAATGTTAGGAATATTCCATTTCCATTCAAACTAAATAGCCTACTAGTCACATTTAAGTGACAATTCACCCACCTGTCATGTGAATGTCAAACTGAGATGGTGATGATGACCAACCACCCATTGTGTACCCGTCATGGCTTTATCGTATTCAAAATAATTCACACCCGGATAATACATGAAGGATGTATTATGTGGGACAGGCGTGCGCAGAGGCATGAGAGCTGAATAGGCCAGGTGGCTGCACCAGGCGAGTCAGAGGGCATGCCCAGGTGTACAATTTTCCGATATATGAGATATGGGATATGGATAACTCTGCTATAATAAATTGCAAACTTGTCTATAGAATGGTAAATAGTATGTAAAACCAAAGGCATAAAAGGTATATGTGGAGTTGGTGAGCTATTACTAATTGAGGATAGACATTGTGTATTAATATAGTATGGTGAGAGAGGGTCACTTCTTGACCTGAGACAGGGTCACTTCTTGACATGTGGGACAGGCAACATCCCAAAGACTGTCCCAAATAAGAAGTGACCCTCTCACTCTATACTATATTAATACACAGTTTTATGTCTGGGCAACATCTAAGGTCATATCAGGATGGGTACGGACATATAACAGTGCACACTTTTGATGACTTCATAATGGTACCCAACTGGGAAATCAAGTGGCCATCACCATGCCTATATCCCACTCAGTCCAATAATCCTGACGCTAAGCTAACCAGCCCTTGCCATATCCTAGTAATGCTGGATGCCAAGCTAGGAAGTGACAAGTCTCAATTTTGTAAGTCATTGGTTTGATTCTACTGGGAATTGAACTCCCTTTCTCCTGCAATTGATACTTGTCGCTACAGATTATGTCATTACCAGGATAGTGTAAGGAGCAGTAGAAGGAGAAAGATCAATTTTCTGTAATTGATACTTGTCATTACATATCATGTCATTACCAGGATAGTGTAAGGAGCAGTATAACGAGAAAGATCAATTTTCTGTAATTGATACTCGTCACTATCTATCCTGTCATTACCAGGATAGTGCAAGGAGCAGTATAACGAGAAAGATCAATGTACTGTAATTGATATGTGTCACTACCTATTATGTCATTACAAGGATAGGGCAATAAGAGGTTTAATGAGGAAAACCGATTGTCCGCAATCGAATTTTCTCCTATTTAATCAAATGGGATAGTAATATTATTGTTTAAACCAATGTATGAATTGCATGCAATCTGTGTTGACCTGTCCCTTTCCTTTCAACTGCAATTGATTAAGCGACACAATTGTCTGCATGTTGCAAGTTTCACTGCGGGTTTGCTACTTTGAGGTCAGCATTGATCGTGACTGAATACTTCCCTTATACATCCATAGATCATAGTGATCATCCCATTGTTCAATTCACCGTCAATTTGAGACCTTTTTTTGTTCAATATGTAACACCCGTCCTTTACACCCCTGTTGCTCTACAACATAATGCGGTAGCGTAAGCCGACGTAGGTGAAATTTGGCCATTACGACCAGATACGTCAAGATACATTACTCGTTCGCTAAGCCTACATCGAGATACGTCGATATACGTTGAGATACGTTAAGATACATCGAGATACATCGAGTTACCTCAAGTTATGTCGAGATACGGTGACACACATCAAGGTTTTGGACATACCCAAAACTTTTGACCTTGCTCGATGTAAGGCTGTTACGGTGGGTTACGTTGGGCTTACAGCCCGCTCATGTTAGGCTTATGTTGAGGTACGTAAGACTTTGTTAGAGCTACGTCGGTCTACTTTGAACTACCGCGACTTATGGTAGACTGACGGAGATCCGGGAGGAATGTGGAGCCCACACACTGACAATCTGGTGTTAACGTATCTCGACATAGGTCTAATGTGTCTCTGACATGTGTCTAACATTAGTCTAACGTAAGTCCAACCGGTCTTGATTTATTTGACATAGTTGACCAACGGCTGGCACGCGCATAACGTATGTAATGTGCACCAATGTTTTGTGAACATATGCAAA
Source organism: Branchipolynoe longqiensis (assembly GCA_030323885.1). NCBI lineage: Eukaryota > Metazoa > Annelida > Polychaeta > Phyllodocida > Polynoidae > Branchipolynoe > Branchipolynoe longqiensis. The sequence goes on from CM059191.1 coordinate 101,141,389, forward strand.
CGTGCTGGGAATGTGGTGTGAATGTGATGCGAACATTTGCCTTCAAGTGTATGAAGGCATCCATTTTGCTCACATTGCACACGTTGAGCGATCGCTGTCCTTAAGCTGAGCACGCTGGACTGTCGTTACACTGACGCTGCTCACTAGCAGGCCTGATGTCGACTCACATTACAAATTACGTCAGAGTTACACCTAGCTACATTAGGGTGGGCTCTCGGCTGATGCTGTATGCGCTGGAGGCTCATTAGCCTTACGTTGGGCCATTTTGTTGTTGTTACGTTCTAACTCATTGAGACACGTTACAACTATGTTGGACTGACGTTTCACCTACATCCACTTCGTTGCACTGACGTCCAATTTGGCATCGAAACAGAGAATTTTGATGTATCTTGACGTATCTCAACATATCTCAACGTAACAAAGTGATTTTTACGTTGCCCACTCGCTGGCCTGTTATGTCATAGTGTGACAGGGGTATTAGTGAAATATTGACAACGTAATATATATCTTTTTTTTGGTTTCTAGTAAATACAATCTTCCCATACATCAACTTTGTTTGTTTGTGTTTTACATGCTGGCAACATATAGGGTGACATCAGGATGGTTACCAACTTGCAACAGTGTGCACTCATAGCAACTTTATAGTGATGCACCACTGGGAGACCAGGCTGCCAGCAGCATGACCCAAAGTTCCACTCAGTCACATTATCCTGACACTGAGGTAACCAGTCCTTGTTCTACGATATTCATGCCGAGCGCCAGGGTAGGTGGCGCCAAGTATACATTTGCTAAGTCATTGGTGTGACTCGCCAAGGATTCACACGTCTGACCTGGAAGCCGGCACTCTACTGAATCGGCCACCACGTCCAGTCGACCACTCCGGGCGGTCTTCTTCCGGTTTCCGGTTTGTGCAATAAATATAACTGAACTAACGAGGGATAGATAGAAATGGATGGTTTAGTCAGCGGAAAGCTTCTTTTATTTAATGATGCCTCTAGAGCACATTCATTTTTATCATCGGCTACTGGACAGCAAACATATGGTAATTCTGACATATTTCTTTGGAGGAAACCCACTGCCGCCACACAGGCTACTCTTTCCGATAAGCAGCAATGGGTCTTTTATGTGCACTTTCCCACAGACAGGACAGTACATACCACACACTACCTTTGATCAAGCGGTTGTGGAAGATTGGTTGGAACAGAAAATAGCACAAACTGCAAATGGGTCCACTGAGTAAGATCGATCTGATGACCCAGACCTTCACAGGTGGACAAGCTACTGCTTGAGCTACGTCCCGTTCCCTTCTAGTCAGTGGCAGCTCAACTTTGCTGAGAAATCACCTTAGATATGGCTGAGATGCGGATGGTGCTTATTGTTATCAATAATATTTAGAGAAGATGGCGCAGAGATAGGATGCCCAATCAAGGCCGGACGCCCTGGAAGTACATGACATCAGCTGGCCACAATCATGACATCAAACTTCGGCAAAATAGCTGGCACTAACCATGACACTGATAGCTAAATTTGTCCTCATATTAAGATTTGATGAGAACAACTAATTTTGGCCCTACGTCTTCATTTTATGGTACACATAGATTTCACAATGCACCTAGATTTGGCCTTACACCTGGATTTGACCTTACGTCTAGATGTAACTTCACAGCTAGATTTGTTTCTACACCTAGATGTGGCTTTACATCTAGATTCGGTCATACACCAGATTTGATCTTACGCCTTTGATATGACCAAGCCATCTAGACTAAACAGGCTGTCCGAATGAGTTGAGATTCTGTCTTTCGCTTTGGTAGATCGTGGGATTCGAACCAATGTGTTCGAGTCCTGGTCGAGTCAAACCAATCACTCTAAGATCGATACTTGTCACTTCCTAGCTAGGCGCTCGGCATTATTAGTACAGGGCAAGAACTGGTTGACTCAGTGTCAGGATAATGTAACTGAGTGGGATATCACCTCAGGATGCTAGCCGCCTGGTACCCCAGTGGGGCAGAACCTACTATAAAGTCAGCATGACTGTCCACTGTCACAAGTCGATACCCGTCCTTATAGGACCTTGGATGTTACTAGGATTTCAACCTCCAACAAACAACCAACCAACTTTGTTTTGGAGGTGTTGCCAGGACGTAAAACTCCAACAACCAACCAAGTCATCTAGATTTGACCTAGGCAGCCTGTATACCGACTTCTCTCAGCGTGCACCAAACACCACCAAACCTCCGTACTCATTTCCTTGGGCAAGCAGCCGCCCGGTTGCCATGGAGATGAACCACAGTGGGGGACCAGGCAGTGTGTGTGTGTGGGGGGCGGTCCTAGCAACTCGATAACCAGTCAGCATCAATACAATCCAGCCACCCCACCCCACCCTGAAATTGTAGGGCCACCCTGGCGTCGAACAGAAAACCCGTCCCATCCCCTCCCCCATTCCCCCGTTGACAAATGACCCTCGTGCTGCCGCAGCCGACCCTTCCGGGCAGACGACCTTTTCATATTGCCATCTATTGTTGCACGCCGGAGACACCACACCAAGCCTGACCTACTGACCTATTTGTTCCGCTGCAGTCCATCTGGACTCAGTTAGAGTCCCGAATTCAATAAACTGACATCGATAGCAAGCTACACTTTCCTCAGATCTGATCAAGAAGCAAACATCTAAACGGGAAAACAAAGGCTGGAGGTGAACTAGGAATCTACTATAGAAATTCTTTGCAAGTAGACCCTAATGAATATGCAGATACAAATATTTCAAATGCTATGATAGAACTCCAATCGGTGGTCATCACAAGGCCTTATACAAAGAAGATCCTGATTGGGAATGTCTACAGACCGCCAGATCGAAGTGTTAAGCAGGCCTTTGAGCAATTGACCAATGTGATGAGTGAAATACATGATATAGAGAAATATGAAATTCTCCTGATAGGTGACTTCAATGCAGATTATAGTGCTAAGAGAAAGCTACCAGACATAATCATGAATTAACTTGCTTCGGAACATGAGCTCCAATAGCTGATAGACAAACCAACCAGGTCAACTAGAATTACCACAACCATAATTGATTGAGCCTTTACTAACATCAAGTATTGCACTCAAGCAGGAGTCCTTAACTACAACATCAGTGACCATAAGCCAGTCTATATTATCAAAAATAAACCCAGAAATAACCGAAGAACCACACCATACTGGGGCAGAACATATAGAAACTTTTCAACTGAGGCACTAACAACAATCTTGTAGAGTTATAACTACACTACAATACTTGAAGAGCAGAACCCCAACAAAGGTTGGGACCTTTTAGAAGATATATTCAACCATGCAGATAAACTTTGTCCAATGACTGAATTTTTAAAAATAAAAGAGAACACGGCTGTTTAGATCACCAGTAAACTGATAGAACTACAAAAGGACAGAGATTATTTTAAGGAAAAGGCTGACCTGACCAAAGACCCAGGAGACCAATTCATAGCAAAATGCTTGATAAGCAAAGTCATGACAGAGGTGAGGAATGCACAATCTATGTACTACATTGATGAAGCCATGAAGCACAACCAGAATCCTAAGACATTCTGGTATGAACTAAGTCAAATTCAACCAGAATCCAAACCAAAGATCAACAACATAATAGATAACAGCCTAGGTGAGAGAGTGCCTAATGGCCAGTTAGCCGAAGTAATATACAATTATTTTGTAGACATTGGGGCAAACCTCACAAAAAAATTCAAACAAAACACCAATGATCAAAAAACATATCAGCCAGTCGCAAATCGATACAAATACAATCTTGAAAAAACAACAAGAAAAGATGTACTTGCCAAGGTTGATGAACTTTCATCACATAAATCATCTGGTATGATGAATACAAATTCTGCATTTGTTAAGACAACCATTATCATCTTAATAGACAGATTTACACATCTATACAACCTTGTCATTGAAACAGGTTTATTCCCATATAAATGGAAAAAAGTTACTGTCACACCAATACCAAAGATAAGTAATCCTAAGTCATGTAATGAACTGCGACCAATATCAATACTACCCCTTCCTGGCAATATCATTGAACAAATAATCCATGCCCAAATAACAACCTTCCTAGAAGACACCAACTACCTTGCCAAACAGCAAAATGGCTTTAGAAAAAAGAAATCAATCACAATAGCATTAGCCAATCTATTTGATGAACTGCTGATTAACATGGATAGAGGAGAACTGACAATAACCGGCTTTCTTGATTACAAGAAAGCTTTTGACACCATAGACCATGACTCTTTCCTAAATGTTGTACATTTATAGCCAACTATTTATCAAATATGGAGCAAGTTACAAAAATAAATGACACTAAATCAACAGAGAGATCAATTGTAACTGGAGTACCCCAGGGTTCTACACTTGAGCCACTACTCTTCCTCATATTTATTAATGACTTGCCCTTGGTAACAAATGAGGCCATCTTTACACTATTCGCTGATGATGCGGCCCTCACAGTCCATAACCAAAACATTGAATCTGCATCGGAGATAGTTGAGGATGTGCTAGCTAAGGTTAACATCTGGTGTAAGGAAAATAAACTGACAGTAAATGCAAAGAAATCTGAATGCAACAAAATAAAAAAATCAAGAGCACAACCTATATTCGATATTATTCGATAAATAAAATACACTTTAGTAAAGAAAAAAGGTCAGTCAATCATGGGACACCAGTCACGTGAGTGATTATAGTCATTCAAATGTTTAATAAAAAGTTGTATAGTCTGACGGTTTTCAATTTCTGTCATTTACCGAGATTATATATTTGGTTGAACATTATAATCCACCTTATTTTAGTTTGAAGTAACATGACTAAGTAAATATTTTAAGTGTAAACATGCTAAGTTACTTTTGGGAATGAGGAAGACTAATTGTCTTCGATTTAAAATGCCCCTCATTAATCAACTAATGCACACAGAAAAGATGATCTTGTCCAGTCTTTAAAAGAAACAAAAAAAAAACATCATGCGAGTGTGAGTTTCATGTTCCAGTCTTTGCACTGTACTCTAGTCACGATGAACCAATGTCTGGTCGCTTTAGGCTATACTTCATCAGGAAATGGCTTTAAATTAATAGTTATTGTCGTTGCTGTGTTCCAAACAAACAGCATGCTCTGACCCACACATTATATATCTACTAGGCTACCTTAGCTCCTTGATTCAATCTATCCATCAACCCATACATGTGCAGGTGGTTCATTGCATTGGAAATCAGGGCAGATGGCAAGACATTATTTGAGTGAAAACTATGCAATTCGCATAGTGCATTCCTATAGCAGTTCTATAAATACATGTATGACGTAGTCGTTTCTAATTAGCATTAGCAATTTAGAATTAATAATGAAGAAAGAGAGAGGGGTTTAACCTCATTGATGCCAGTTTGATGGAACAGCTTCTGGCGGAGCGTTTGCATATTTGGGTCAGCCAATCAGCGGGCAGGATTAACAGGTTGCTAAGCTCTAACACTTTCACACTCAGATTTTAACCAAACACTGCCATTACCCTAACTAATATTCCATTTATATTTTATTTATTTTATTTTTGATTATGCATGTACATGTACATGTACACATACTTATAAAGTTATATGTATATATGCACATATGCACATATATATGTATATATTATATATAATATATACATAATATTGCAATATCAGGTGAAGAATAACTTACCAGCATTCCTAAATGTAAGGATGACTGTGTCAGATCCTTCACAATAGTAATCCATTTGCAAGTAACAAGTTGACTGTTGTGCAGTGTGTGCCTTCAGAAATATGTGCGTGTAGTACACGGTGGCACACCCTTATAAACCAAATCCAATCCACTATCACATCTATTCCAAGGGCATAAGCTCTGACACATTCACACTCAGTGAGCTCAGCTGTCACCTGAGGTGTGAAAGCTTTCTTTGGAATTGTTGGTTAAAATGTTATTGTGAAAGTATCAGAGCTTAGGCCCCTTGCAAAAAGTCTGATAGTGACAGACTACACATGGGTTAACTTACCAGTCACAAATGCAGGACCACTCTACAATATGTGATGCAGTTATCTTTAAATACAGTATGTATTGGTATATATATATATACATATATATGCATAAATGCATATGCTATATGCTATACACTGGTATGCAGGTATTGCAGGTATAGCAATACCTCAGGGAGTTTGATGCCCCTGCCCTGCAGAGTTGTAAACCACTGCCTTGTGGTACAGGTTCTTGACAGAACCGAAGGCTAAGGGAGCAAACCCTAAACAGAAAACCATGTCACTGTGGCAGCATTAAGGGCGGTTGATGTATGGAACTCCCAACATCTCCCGACCAGCCACTGCAGGGACAAATAGTTTTGCGCCTGTCTTGACATGTTCTTGCCGGTGTGAAACCTCTATTTGCTCCCCGAGAGAGTGCCGCTGGTAACTTGCAAAAGCCAGCAGCACTTCAACACTTTTGCAGGCAGCTTTCATGAAATGTACAACCGCACAAAACACCATACCGGCTCGGTCGTCACCCGGGTTACCAAGGACCACGCTGCTCGAGCTCATCTTCATCGACAGCAGAAAATCAGCTAGGAGGAACACAATGCAACACAACACAACTACAATTTGGAGAGCGGCAGTCAAGTAATGAAAGCAGTCTTTGTCGCATCGCGACCGACAACATGATGATGATGATGATGATATGTATATAGACATTTGTATATGTATATTTGAATGCATACCCATGAATCTTTAAATGTATATGTATATGTATATGTATATCCTTATATAAACGTATATATACATATATATGTAGTGCCTATCAAAGGGAGGGGGGTCCCAGCAACGAGCACGGGGCACGGATGTGAGCAGGGAGGGAGTCCCATGAGTTTTTGGTGAGTCCCGTGAGAGTTTTTGGGGAGTCCCGTGAGAGTTTTTGGTGAGTCCCGTGAGAGTTTTTGGGGAGTCCCGTGAGTTGTTGATGAGTACTGTGAGAGATTTTGGTGAGTCTGGTTGGCAGGTGAGCGAGTGGTGTCATGCCCTCCCCCCCACCCCCCTGATGTATATATGTATATATGTATATAGCGCATATACATTTGACTTGTTAAGTGCGATCCTACATGTATATAAATATGTGCATATGTATATAATCCAAACTTTTTTCGTCGGCCCGAAAAAATACTACCATTTATCATATAAAAAAGTTGGTTAATCCAAATTATCGGTTACTCCAAATTATCAGTTAATCCAAATAAAATTGTCGGATCCCAGGCTACTCCGGTATGGTTAAACTAAACTTTCATGTGGTTATAAGGTCATCTGAGACCCCACCAGCTTGTTTATATGATAAATAGTAGTATTTTGCTGGGCCATCGAAAAAAGTTTGGATTAACCGATCATTTGGTTTAACCGAGCTTGGTTTAATGGGGTTATACTATATATACATGAATAAACAATAATCAAAATGTCCACATACATTATATATTAAATGTCCAATACACGCTTATTCAAAGTCAAAGTCAAGGCCAAAGCTCAAGCTCAGTTAAACCAAAGTGGCTGGGAGCAGCAGGGCGGCCGGGTTATAAGGCCGGAGAAGGGGGGGGGGGATTATGTAAGAGCTCAACGGCCGAAGGTAGGGAAGAGAGAGAGGGGGGGGGGGTACTCCTCCTTCGCCGCGAATCAAACGCAATGCAAGCATTATGACCAATCCAAACAAATTTCTAGGGTCCCTTCAAGTTTGATTTAACGGGATTATACTGTGGTGGTAAAAAACTGGTATATAAAGAAAACATCTAAATGATGTACAACAGTTCCCACAGGACCTCCTCCCCAAGTGGTAAGTGGAAGTATATGAGTGGGCCACAGACCTGCATATACCCCCATGGTTGATTGGAGGCGCCCTATTGTTTGGGAGTTATGGCTATAACAACACAGTAGTAACATGGGCAGTTCTAGCATGTAGCCATATGTTGTAACTAATGAATTATTTCCTAATATTCACTGCTAATTTACTCAAGCCGGTCACAACTAAATGTCCTGGAAATATTCAAGAAATTAGATATAATTCTTTTCTTTCTAGTGATCTATACCAATATGGAAACATCCCAAAACTCAGTGTGTCACAGCCAAAACTGTCAAACTGCACATTAATCTTATATGAAATCGACCTTGGTAATTAACTCGGTGGTCAAATGACCACCATAGCTAAAACGAGGTAAGCTCTGCAACCTAGTTAAAGTTCCATAGTCCGATGAAGTATCACATTTTCAAAACCAAAACACTAATCTAGAACTGATTCTACATATCTAACTTATATACTGGTGCATTTATTAAACATTTGTTTCTGCATAGAAGGGAACACTGAGTCAATTTAATAGAACCTGTTACTACAAAAGTATATGGTGTCAGAGTTTTGGCATGCATGCCAAAACTAATTTCACATGTCTGCACTTCAAATATCTCAAAAGTTTCCCATTTAAAATAAAAGTGACTTCACACTAAAGTAAAGTCAGTAATAATGATCAATCTAAAATATTTATCTCAGAAAAATGGCAGAACTCCAAAACCATCGGACTATGCAACTTAAAGGAGACTTGACCGGTTGTGTGAAGATCAGTCGTCGCAGACAACAAATTGAAAATGGTGATTAATGCGCTGTCTGCCTGCCCGCGCATGCGTGGTGTCGGACCACTGTATGCGTACAACCAGCCCCCCCTCCGGTCTTCCCACCCACTCAATCTCTCTCCCTCCCCTCCTCCCACCCAGCTCCCACACCCTCCTGCCCTCCTCCCACACCTCCCCCATGCCATCATTCTTCCTCCCTCCTACCAGCCTACCCACCCACCTACTCACCTTTTCTTTCTAGTGATCTATACCAATATGGAAACATCCCAAAACTCAGTGTGTCACAGCCAAAACTGTCAAACTGCACATTAATCTTATATGAAATCGACCTTGGTAATTAACTCGGTGGTCAAATGACCACCATAGCTAAAACGAGGTAAGCTCTGCAACCTAGTTAAAGTTCCATAGTCCGATGAAGTATCACATTTTCAAAACCAAAACACTAATCTAGAACTGATTCTACATATCTAACTTATATACTGGTGCATTTATTAAACATTTGTTTCTGCATAGAAGGGAACACTGAGTCAATTTAATAGAACCTGTTACTACAAAAGTATATGGTGTCAGAGTTTTGGCATGCATGCCAAAACTAATTTCACATGTCTGCACTTCAAATATCTCAAAAGTTTCCCATTTAAAATAAAAGTGACTTCACACTAAAGTAAAGTCAGTAATAATGATCAATCTAAAATATTTATCTCAGAAAAATGGCAGAACTCCAAAACCATCGGACTATGCAACTTAAAGGAGACTTGACCGGTTGTGTGAAGATCAGTCGTCGCAGACAACAAATTGAAATGGTGATTAATGCGCTGTCTGCCTGCCCGCGCATGCGTGGTGTCGGACCACTGTATGCGTACAACCAGCCCCCCCTCCGGTCTTCCCACCCACTCAATCTCTCTCCCTCCCCTCCTCCCACCCAGCTCCCACACCCTCCTGCCCTCCTCCCACACCTCCCCCATGCCATCATTCTTCCTCCCTCCTACCAGCCTACCCACCCACCTACTCACCGGCCCTCCCTCCATCCTGGCCCCCACCCCCCCCCCCCCCCCCCCCCCCAAACACGCCTTACCCCCCGACCACACAGTCCCTGTCTGCACTCACCCACCCCCCTGTCAAACCTCCCCACCTACCCGCCCTCCCCTGACACCCCCCAGCCTCCCTCAAACTCACTCTGCCTCACCCCCCCCCTATCAACCACCCCACCTACCCACCCTCCCCCCACAACCCTCCCTCTCCCGACAAACTCCCTTCTGCACTCCCTCCGACCCCTCAACCACCCCCTTCCACGCCCCCCCCACACCCCTCCCCCCGACATACGCCCTCTGCCTCTCCCTCAACCCTAGCTCACCTTCCATACCCACCCTCCCCCCACCCTCCTTCTCTCCCCCGACACCTCTGCACTCACCCTCCCACCCTATCCCACCCACCTACCCATTCCCCCCACACCCTCGTCACTCCCCCGACAAAACTCCCTCAAACCACTGCCTCCCCCTATAACCACCCACCTACCACACCCACCCCGCCTTCGCTCCCGACCGAACGCTCCCCTGCACAAACCCTCCCACTCCTGTCAACCCCCACCTCTGCTACCCTCCCCCTACTTGCCTCCCTCCACCCGACAAAACTCTTGCACTCACCCTCCCACCCTATCAACCACCCACCCACACCCTCCCCCCCACCCTCCATCTTCCTCCCCCGACATCACTCCTTCTGCACCACCCACCCTGTCAACCACCCACCTACCCACCCGCCCCCACACTTCCCTCCCCCGACTTCCCCCCTATCCAAACCACCCACCTACCCTCTCCCCCGACAAACAACTCACCCTCCCTCCCTCAACCACCACCTACACATACTCCCCCCACCCTCCTTCTCTCCCCCGACAAACTCTCTGCACTCACCATCCCCACCCTTTATCACCCAACCTACCCACCTCCCCCCACACCTTCTCTCCCCCCAAACTCCCTACCCTCCCACCTATCACCCCTACCCAACCCTCCCCCCACACCCTCCTTCCCCCCCGACAAACTCCCTCTGCACCCTCCCTTCTCTTCCCCCCGACAAACTCCCTCCCGACCCGCCCACCCTATCAACCACCCACCCCTACCCACCCTCCCCCAAACCCTCCTTCTCTCCCCCGACAAACTCCCTCTGCACTCACCCTCCCACCCTGTCAACCACCCACCTACCCATCCTCCCCCCACACCCTCCTTCTCCCCCGACAAACTCCCTCTGCACTCACCCTCCCACCCTATCAACCACCCACTTACACACACCCTCCCAACGACCCGCCCCAGTCAACTGTCTCATGTGACGAATTGCATCCAAGCAGCTCAGTCGGCGTTGTGATGAGTTGCATGCCTGAGGGGGGGGGGGGGGTGACTAGGGGGGGAGGGGGAGGGAAAAGGATATGGGAGAGCGGGACCGGGAGGGAGATGGGGGGTGGAGATTTAGGGGGATAGTGAAATGGAGGAGGAGAGGAGGGGGGTGCAGGACGGGTCGAGGGAGGAGGGTGTGGGGGAGGGAACGGGGAGGGGGCGGGGTGGAGTAGAGGTTGGTGGAGAGGGAGGGGAGGGGCAGGGGGAGGGAGAGACGGAGAGAGGGAAGGGTAGGGGCAGGGAAATGGGTAGGGGTAAGGGGATGGGGAGGGGGTGAGGAGATGGAGAAGGTGGTGGAGGGGGAGGGGGAGAGCCGATAAATGGGAAGGGTTCAGGGATGGACAGGCGAATGAGTTATGCCACTTTGGAGATTGTTCTGGGTAAATAAATATACAGGTGACATGAATGTCCGAAATGAGTTGCTGACTGAGCAATACGTTGGTTAACATTTCTGGATGATGGCGGGGGGATGGATGAAGACTGGGTGAGATGACATGACTATCTGACATGGTCGCTTGACATGACTGACTAACATGATTGGCTGACATGACTACTTAAGATTGTCGGCTGAAATGACTGATATAGATGCCTGACTGAACTGATTAATTATTATGGTTGGCTGATTTGACTAACCAACATCGAAATGATTGATCGGCATGTATAGTTGACATGAGTGGCTGACATGAATATCCAATATGACCTCTTGTCATGACTGATTGACATGAATAATCAATATGTGGGGTTGACATGAATGTGGTTGACATGTCAGTCAATAGGTGTGGTTGACATGACTAATTAACATAAGTTCTCCAGATGACTGATTTACTTCTATATTCGGTTGACTGACTGATATGAATAACTAATGGCCCTGTCACACTACGACGTGACTACGTCAGCGTAACCACAACGTGAAAATAATGATATCACGTCGAAGTTATCGGCGTAATATGCAAATTGTGGACGTGAATGCAACGTAGTTGACGTGAGCGTAACGTGAAAGTAACGTGGGTGTACGTCGTGACGTTAGCTGTAACGTGACAACGTTAGAGGGGAGGGGTAATTGGCGACGTGACCGGGCGTTAGTGTAACGTGAGCGTAACGTCGCCGTAACGGGTGTGACGTGAACGTAACGTGACCGTAACTTGACCGTAACGTGACCGTAACGTGACCGTAACGTGACCGTAACGTGACCGTAACGTGACCGTAACGTGACCGTAACTGACCAACCGTGACCGTAACGTGACCGTAACGTGACCGTAACGTGACCGTAACGTGACCGAACGTGACCGTACGTGCAAAACGCTGCCCACACGTTGCTCCCACCCGGGCCGTCGGTCTGACGTGACATAACGTGACTCTAACGTCATTTACGCTGCTATAACGATCGCGGAACGTCAACCTAACGTCATTGTCACGTCATCCCAACGTAACGGCTTCACGTTGAGATACGTTGAAAGTTTTGAACAGGTTCAAAACCTCGACGCGCGCCGACGTAACACGACGTAACATGACGTAGCTCGACGTCACTCTAACGTCATTATGACGTCATCATAACGTGACCCAACGTACGGCAACGTAATGACGAAAAATCATCACGTTAGGCTCACGTTGGCTCGTTACGTCGTAGTGTGACAGGGGTATTACATGGCTCCTTAGCATGCCTATTTGCCATGATACATGTGTGGGTGACATGACTGTCTAACATAACTGTCTGACATGACTAGCCAATGTAGTTTGTTGATGTCTGGCTGTCATGACTAAACAACATGGCTCATTGACTACTGATTGACATGATTAGTCACTATGTATGGTTGGTATGGCTTCCTCACATCACTAGTCAATGCCAAAAATAATTTGACATGTGTACACTTCAAATATCTACTAATTTAGTCTTTTAAAGGCAAAATTACTTAAAAGTAAAGGAAGGTAGATTATAGCGATCAGCTTAATATATTTATCTCTGAAAATGACAGAAACGCAAAAAGCATGGGATTATGCAACTTTAATACGCCTGTCTGACATGACTAGTATAGGGGAGTGTCAGACATGTATGTCTGTCAGACATGCCATGCCGGTATACCCAACTCTCAGGGCTGAATGACAAAGCTATCTGTCACGTCTGCCTTACATGACAAACTGACATCACTGCCTGACATGAAGATGTATACTCACTTTAATGGATAAGTCTGAATAGACTTGTTTTCACCATTACACAGTTTGTCGATAGAAAGCCCGAGCCTACACTTTTACCGACCCAAGGGATTTTTAACCTCCCACACCACATAGACATGGTATGAGAGCAACTGGCCTTTGATGACGCTGTAAGTTATACACAGCGGTGGAAATCCAAATTGGCAGAGGTGGGGGAATGGGGAATCGAACCACCAACCTTCAGCCACTCAGCCACAGAGAACACACCAGACGTGGTGCAGGCCTCCCATAAGACTTCCACTCTGTAATGTATGTAACCTATATGTTACATGTACGTAAAGGCCCAGTCAGACCTTCATCATCATCATCATCATGCTGTCGGTCGCGATGCGACAAAGACTGCTTTCATTACTTGACTGCCGCTCTCCATTTAGCTCTCTGCTGTGAGAGTTGCGTCCATGAGTCGGTCTTAATGTCTCTCAGCTTCAGGTTTCTCTTGATGGTATCCTTGAACCGGAGACGGGGGGCCCTCTCTTTCTGTAGCCAGAAGACAGTTGAGAATAGAGGATCTGCTTTGGTAGCCTGTCTGATGACATCCTCATGAGGTGTCCAGTCCACCGGAGATTCTTTTTGCTCAGGAGATCTTCCATAGAGGGCAGCCCCATCCGTTCGAGTATTCATTTCATGAAAGCTGCCTGCAAAAGTGTTGAAGTGCTGCTGGCTTTTGCAAGTTACCAGCGGCACTCTCTCGCGGAGCAAATAGAGGTTTTACACCGGCAAGAACATGTCGAGACAGGCGCAAAACTATTTGTCCCTGCAGTGGCTGGTCGGGAGATGTTGGGAGTTCCATACATCAACCACCCTTGATGCTGCCACAGTGACATGGTTTTCTTTTCAGGGTTTGCTCCCTTAGCCTTCGGTTCTGTCAAGGACCTGTACCAGAAGGCAGTGGTTTACAACTCTGCAAGGCAGGGGCGTCAAACTCCCTGAGGTATTGCTATACCTGCAATACCTGCATACCGTCAGACCTTACCTGACTGAATACCGGACACCACCGGGCAAAGAATTATCCAGTCTGGTGGTGTTCGGTGTCGAACTGTTGCAACAGCCGCCAGATGAAATGGACGCTAACCGGACGCTAACCGGATGCTAACCGGATGCTAAATGGACATTAACAAATAGTCAATGGACGAGAACCAGACGCGAACCGAACGGCAACCGAATGTCAAACGGACGGACCGGACACAAAACGGACACAAACCGGACACCAACTGGACACCAACCGGACACCTACCGGACTGTTCATGGACATGCCAAAACTGAATTCCTGCAGCACCGTCAACAGACTCTTCAGGATACAAAATGGACACCTAACGGATGAGTAATGGACATGAAAGGGACGAAATGGACGAAACGGACTTAAAACGGACACCAACCATACACTTCAGTCCGGTGGTGTCCGGTATAAGTTTTGTGCATGTTCAAAACTTGTACCGGACACCGCCGGACACCACCGGACAGATAACGGACACGCCGGATGCCAACCATATATAAACCGTACATTGCTCTATTTCACCGGACAGTGTCCATTTTCTATCCGGTTCCTCAATCCGGTGAGGTCTGACTGGGGCTTTACCCATCTGAATGACCGTACAGTGACTGCAAGTGCAACTGCAACCTGAGCAGTGTTACCTGCTTTCGTCACTGAGGCTGCTCTGACAGCTGCTGTCGACTCTTTCAATGCCTTACAGAAAATGATGAGGGCTCCATTGAAATCCCTTTTTTTTTAATCGCAAATAACTCACGCAATGAGACGGCTGAATGGGCAGTGCGCCTGATTTCTGTGTCATAGATCGTGAAAGCAATCCTCATATGGAACATTTAGAAAAGTGCACATACCTTGCGCTATGTCATGCTCAGGCAAGGAGCAGAGGAATATGGAAGATGTAAACGCTACAAAGAAGTTGTGTTGGGGAATATTGTGCATAGAGCAGGATTCGAACCCACACCTCTTGCCATTCGGGTACTAGAGTGCTAACTATTACACTACCTAGGTTTCACGATGCAATCACCCTACCACGGCCATATGTTCATGTGGTTCTTTGCATGGAAGGATAGTGAAGACTACTACAGAAGCAATATAAAACAATTATTTGAATTACGTATCAATCAGAGGGTAAAGAGAGCAAATAATGCCAACATTTACTAATTATTATTTGAAACTCCGCAACACGTAGCACATACATACATATTTGGTTGATTGATAACATTGGGCTGACCAATATTTCTAGCCTACTGTTTATCTAGCTTGGTCAACATTTCCACCTGGAGTCACTGATACTGGTGCTCATGCTGTTAGCTCGGCGGTGGTTCGCGGTGGGTTTTCCTCCCTGCATGCAAACCCAAGTTGCTCAGGCCGCTCCCAACAGCAGATTGGGTGATAGTAGCGTTTGACGGACGAGACGCTACCATCACTCCATTAATAAGATTGTAAGATAAGGTGGTGTTCTCTGTGGTGGAGTGGTTAGAGTGTCTGACTTTTTCTAGGTTGGACTCCTAATCTGAAGGTCAGTAGTTCAATTCCCTGTGTCCCCACCTCTGCCAATTTGAATTTCCACCACTGTGTATAACGTACAGTGTCATCAAAGGCCAGTTGCTCTCATACCATGTCTATGTGGTGGGGGAGGTTAAAAATCCCTTGGGTCGGTAAAAGTGTAGGCTCGGGATTTCTATCGACAAACTGTCTAATGGTGAAAACAAGTCTATTCAGACTTATCCATGATAGGCAGTATAAATCTTCAAGAAAAAAAAGAAGAAAAAATGAAGATTAATATAACGTATATATATGTAGCACAAAAGCTGTAAGCAATAAACAAATATAGCCTCAGGATTCCATGCCTCTGAGGTGAGCTGATTATGCATTACATTGAATTCCTCTCTCCACACTAGTTCTAAAAATGAAACCCTTCCTGTTGATAATACAATCAAGAACTGAACAGGAAAGCAGCATACATCAACCAGCTCCCTGCCTTAAGAAAAACAACCAAAGAAAATATAACAAAAATATGTCAAGCAGAACTCAAAATTACGCAACAAAAACGCGGAGACATACAGACTCCAATCCTGATATGACCTTAGATGTTGCTAGGAAGTAAAACTCCAACAACCACTCAATCTCTGGGTGTTAACAAGATAAATCACGATTCTTATATTGCATAATTTAATATGGCAATATTATTAAAGTGTACTACACATTTATTAATTCAAGTCAGCTCATCCTGTGGGTGTAATCATATTGTCATGGGGGGTGATGACATCCGGAAATATTGTGTCGAGAGCAGGACTCTTCATGCATTCTGGGCTAGTGTGCTAACCATTTCACTACCTAGATTCTCTGGTGCAATAACCCTATCCGCATCCGTGACGGTCTATGTGGCTCCTTGCTTGATAGTTCAGTGCAGACTACTACACTCATCCCCCTAGAATTGTAATGCTGCAGTCACACTATGACGCTTCTCGCTAGTGCGCCACCAACGCCCAAAATAAGTTGTACGCTGCGAGACACGTCCAACTTTTCGGCGGTGTTGGGAACAAGTTTGGTGTCAGCTCAGCGTGTTAGTAGCGTACGGCCAACGTGTGTCGACGCTTGCGGAAAAAAAAAGAAGTTTGGTGCGACGTCTTCATATGACCTTAGATGTTGCTAGGGTGTAAAACAACAATGTCCCAGTTTGGCACAACGTGTGCGAACGACCCTCCTGCGTGCGTGGCATTTGCCTAGTGTTCGCATAATGTTATTCCAGCGATGTCGACATGCTTCTGATGTTGCCATAATATTGGAACCTGCGCATTGATGCGCATTGTCAGTCGTCGATAGTTTTGTGCTTGCACAAAACTTTGGACGCCCCACGACGCGCACCGGCATTCATCGCCGACCATCAACCTCCATGAACGTGTAGCGATGTGTACCAACGTGTGCGTAATGTGCACGTAATGCTTCCCAACATCTCCCGACGTTTCGCCAAAAAGTGACACACGTCAACGCGCGTTGGAGAGAAGCGTCATAGTGTGACTGCAGCATAAGGCTTTGAAATGGTTTACTTCCAAAGGTTGTTTAATGCCTACAATCACATACATACAGCTTAGCGTGACCTGGATCGCATACGCTCTATCTACTGTCCGGTCATTGAACCTACCCAGGTGTATGTAAGTGCATGGCTTGCATGGTTGCTGTTGGAAATTTGCTAGGACGTAGCATTCCAACTACAACCGTACAAACAATGTACTTACATACATAGGGTAGATTCAATGACCAGACAGTGTGTATGGTATGGGAGCCATGTCACTGCAACCAGTGTCATGGGGTTGATGAACATTGGAAATAGTGTGCCTAGAGTAGGATTCGAACCCTAGCATCTAGCTATTCCAGGGCTACTTTTGTTTGTTTAATTAGCGACCATCAATCATACATTAAACATCCGCTATTGGGGGTTCATCTCCAGGGCTAGCATGTTAACTATTACACTACCTAAGCTCCCTGATACAAGCACCCTATCCAGGCTTATCTATCAGTGTCACTCCTTGCGTGAGAGATCAGTGCGGTCTACTACATAGCAAGTAAATGCTGTTAATCATGGGACTGGATACCTGCTTGCCGAGCTGTGTGTGTGCTGAGGTTCCTCTGTCTGCTGCTCGTAGGTTAATATGGCGAAATGTATCCACGTAAACACACACCACACGCAGACACTTCATGTATTCTACCTCTAACCTGCCGGACATTGGATTAGTATGTAAATAAAAGTCTGGGCCTTTCTCAAATGTGCCACCCACAGATATTCTACTGTCATTGTGTAATATGTTGGGACTCGGCCGTCAGAGCCCCAAGATACCACTTACTCTCCCCCAGGTGCGGTCTGTCAGTTCCCACTTGATGCCCCTCTCCATAAGAAAGAAAAGGAAGACAAGTCGCGCAAGATTGACAGTGAAGAAGTTGTGCTTTATTGGCATTAACTCCTGTTCACCTACTAGCGACCTATCACCCTCACTCCTTACCTACTGTCCACACAGATCCTCATTACTCTTGTTAGTGTGTATAGGAATCAGTGCCTACAACCCATTGAACCGGAGTCCCATGGTTGTTGCACACAGCTCATTGCCTGTTGAATAGCTGCTGCTAGTTTGTATATAGAAAGTGGAAGCTCAGACAGAGTGTCTGGGTTCCTGGACAATAGAAGAATGCCTCCTGCTAGAGTGCCTAGATCAGAATCTCTCTCAAGAGTGTATGTCAAGAAGTGAATCAAGAATAATATATATCAGAGTGTCTGTGTGTGAGGTGTAAGGGATGCATGTGACTGGGCCTCCCACAGCCAGCGAATCAGGCACCCTCTACAGCCTGGGGGGCGACGCCCCAACATGGGCAGCTGTAGGTGGTGTCCATAATGTATGCAGAATGGCTGGTCTGCTTGCCCATCGGCCATATGGTAACAGGTAGTTGCAGACAGTTACAATAAACATATATATTAAAAATGTCCTTCTGCTCCACTTGCACCCTTACTGGTGCATAGAGGGAACATTTCACCAAACATTAACAGTCTCTTATATAG
This sequence comes from Branchipolynoe longqiensis, assembly GCA_030323885.1. Classification (NCBI taxonomy): domain Eukaryota; kingdom Metazoa; phylum Annelida; class Polychaeta; order Phyllodocida; family Polynoidae; genus Branchipolynoe; species Branchipolynoe longqiensis. The sequence goes on from CM059191.1 coordinate 101,160,160, forward strand.
GAACATCTCATCATAATTTCGGGCACTATCTATTAATATATATTTCACTTAGACTAATATGTCACACCGCGAGTGGGGCACCCATTGCTTTTCTATTACATAACCTTTTGTCCCCACCCCGTCGCCCGAGGATAATAATGCTCTCTGCCAATATATAATTCCGAACTGAAAATCGGTATATTTTTACAATAGGAACATCACATCATAATCTGGGGCACAAATTGTTATCATATTTTCCACATAGTCTCTTATGTCACACAGCGAGTGGGGCACCCATTGCTTCTCTGTTACATAACCTTGGTCCCCACTGCATCGCCCGAGAATAGAAATGCTCTCTGCCAATATATAAATCTGAACCGAAAATCCGTATATTTTTACAATTGTTCTATATTAAATATATATATGTGCTCTATAATCTATTTTGGGAATATAAACAAGGACACTCCCACTTATCAGTTCTCTTCTATATATTAGTTATTTCCTACTATCCTACTGTCAGAGGAGTCAGTTCCTACTTCTGTCACTATGCCACCACCTGTGAGTGGCTTCTGGCCACCCTGATACCAGCTGCGCCTCCAGACCTGCTCGGATGGTCAGATTTTAAATTGGCAATTAACATATTCCCGCTAGAGAATATATATTCTTCCCAACCACTCAAATTTCTTGTTATTCTGTTTACAAGGGGCCAACTGTTTATAGATACATGTATATATGTGTTTCTCTTTAGTGGAACTTACATAATATATATAATATATATGGCATGTAATATTATGCGAGTAGAAAGCTATGGAGGGGAATTATTATATTGCAATAGTCCGAAAGACCCAACACTGTGCCAGTGGCGCCATCTTCGGCCCACCTCGCCTCCACCGGATGTTGACCAGTGTCAATCACTCCAGACGATTACGCTACCTTCTTGTTCTCTAGGGTTTTATAATATATAATACTTATAGATTTATATATTTGTATATGCGTGACAACTGCTAATCAAGCACATCATAGTCACCAGCATCGATGGGTGGCGCCACCTGCCGTGGTTACCTGCAGTATAAGTGATGCTGACCTGCAGCAGGATGAGACCACATAACCCTGCCTGCCCTGAGTTATTGTTCACATTTGTATAATGCTTTATACTACACATAGATGTTCCGACTTGTAGCATGGTTGTTGTGTTGATAGGCCTGTAAACCGACCTATCAGATTCACCTAATAGGGTCAATTCAAGTTTCAAGTTTGGTCACGTGCTGCGGTGATGGGTCAGGACAGCAGGCCCGGTGTACTAAGTTCAAAACACTACCCCACAAAAACACTACGTTAATGTTTTCAACCTAGGTTCAAAACACTACGGTAGTGTTTTCAACCTAGTTGAAGGTAGGTTCAAAACACTACTGTGGTCACTTTGAAAACACTATCCTTAAGTTCAAAACACTACCTTTAAGTTCAAAACACTACTCCAAATTCTTTTTTTATAATTGCTACATATCTATTTTCATTTGTAGTAGTGTGAGGCAGTGTGCAGTAGGGTGGGGCAGTATGCAGTAAGGTGGGGCAGTATGCAGTAGAGTGGGACATAATGCAGTAGGATAGGGCAGTGTACAGTACGGTGAGGCAGTATGCAGTAAGGTGGGGCAGTATGCAGTAAGGTGGGGCAGTATGCAGTAGAGTGGGACATAATGCAGTAGGATAGGGCAGTGTACAGTACGGTGAGGCAGTATGCAGTAAGGTGGGGCAGTATGCAGTAAGGTGGGGCAGTATGCAGTAGAGTGGGACATAATGCAGTAGGATAGGGCAGTGTACAGTACGGTGAGGCAGTATGCAGTAGGGTGGGGCAGTATGCAGTAAGGTGGGGCAGTATGCAGTAGTGTGGGACATAATGCAGTAGGATAGGGCAGTGTACAGTACGGTGAGGCAGTATGCAGTAAGGTGGGGCAGTTTGGAGTAGGGTTGGGCTGTAGGCAGTGAGGTGGGGGGAAATGCAGTAGGGTGGGGCGGTGGGCAGTAGTGTGGGGAAGTATGTAGTAGGGTGGGGCTGTATGTAGTAAGGTGGGACAGTAGGGGTTGTTGTTGTTGGTTGCTGTTTTATCTCCTAGCAACATCTAAGGTCATATCAGGATGGGTACCAACTTGTGACTGCACACTCATCATGACTGTATAGTGCTGCCCCACTGGGAAACCAGGCCATCAGCACCAATACCCGATATCCCACTCAGTCACATTATCCTGATGCTGAGCCAACCAGTCATTGCCCTATCCTATTAATGCCAAGTGCGAGGCTAGGAAGCGATGAGTATCAATTTTAAAGTCATTGGTTTGACTCGACCGGGAACCAAACTCCCGACCTGCCACATGCGAGGCCCATGCCTGGTGGGGCAGTAGGCAGTAACGTGAGGAAGAATGCAGTAAAGTGGGGCAGTGAGCAGTAGGGTGGGGAAGTATGCAGCGTATAGCCTACTAATAATACGTTTTTCAAACGTCGCAGCACCATCAGTGTATACTAATATGTGGTGCAGACGGCGCAGCACTATCAGCGTATATTACTAATACGTGCCTCAAATGCTGTAGCACCATCAGCATGTACTAATAAATGGCGTGGTGCACATGCCACAGTGCTATCAGCATATACTACTAATACATGCTTCAGACACCGCAGCACCATCAGCGTATACTAATACGTGGTGCACACGCCCCGGCGTAGGCCCTATACTACTAACAGTTGCTTCAAACGCTGCAGCACCATCAGCATATATGAATACGTGGTGCATACGCTGCAGCACTATCAGGGTCATGTTTGGACCCTTTTGAAAATGTTAGTAGGGTACCAAACTAGCAGTCACTATTAATACACAATATTCAGAACACATGCAACATCTGACGGCAACAACATACACTATAGGTGTGGGACCGTTGCCACAGCGCATGTGTGTGAATATCGTCTATTGAGTCGTAATTTGTGAAAGCACCATAGACCTTGAGTGGTTTGTTTTTGCATTGATCATTTGTTTATTCTGTTATTAACGGATAAGTGCAGAGACTTGTTTTCACTGCTGTGCGGTGGTCGACATAATCTATTCATGGATCGATTTCATTCATCAGTAATTTCTCTCAAATTGTTTGTGTAAAATCAGGGAGTGCCCAATTTGTTAAATTGTGGTTATCATTTAAAGTTTTGTGCATCGTCAACATTCAAGACTGGAACAACCTCCCTCCCCCTGCACCCTCCTGTGCCCACCTGTCACCACCCATCCAGCCTTTGCACCCCCCCCCTCGCCCTCCCCACCTTCCGGCTCAGTACCTCAGTTCACCCAAGTCGGCCAACTGTGCTGGGAGGGGAGTCAAAGGGGGTATGGACTATGGAGGTACATGCTATGGTCCAGGCTTCCATGGTACTGGGGGGCGACGGGGACGGCTGCAGGAGTAGTAGAGAAATTGATGTTTGAGGCTGCGGAAGGAGAGAGACAATTTGGGGGTAGTAGTATAGTGAAAGTGCTGCATGTAGGTCAAGACATGCCCTCTCCTGGAATGCAGAGGGGAACAGGAAGAGAGGCAGGCCAAGAAACAGCTGGCGCCGAGACCTGCAGGCAGATGTGAAGAGGTCTGGCCATACATGGGAGACAGCTGGATAAGATGGTCCAGGACCGGCATAACTGGAGAGACCTTGTTCGTGGCCTATGCCCAAAGTTGGGCGGTAGGCGTAAGTATCTATGAAGAGTGGGAGGAGCTGCAGGCTTCTGGTGGTGCGGTTATTTGTTTGTCTGTTGGGGTTTTGTATCTTGGCACCATCTAAGGTGATATCGGGATTAGTACTGACTTGTGACAGTGCGCACTCATTATCACCATCACCTGATATCCCACTCAGTCATATTATACTGATACTGAGCTAACCGGTCTTTGCCCTATTCTAGTAATGCCAAATGTCAGGCTCGATAGCGATAAATGTCAATTTTGTAAGTCATTGGTTTGACTCGACCAGCATTCGACTCCTGACCTTTCACATGAGAAGCCGGTGCTCTACCAATTAGGCTACGCGTCTAGTGCTGGGCGGTGGGGGGGTTGGGGGTGCACCCCCAGCTGTTTATTTGTTATGAGATATGACACTGAAACTATGCCTTAGGTATGGCAGTGGTGAGTTAGTAGGTTCGGAACTAAGGTAAATCAAGTCAGTTAGCGAGCTCACTCAAAATACTGCTTTATATTGACAAGTAGTGCCCTTTATTTAAAGTTGTATATTCCGTAGGTTTTGAGTTTGATAGACAGATAGACCAGATGTATTGTTATAATCTACCTTATTTGACTTTGAAATAACATTCCTTTTGAATGAGTAGCATTGGAAATATTTAAATGAAAACATACCACATTAATGTTGGCTCGTACATCAAAGTTCTGACAGTAAAGGGTTCAGCAGAATATATAAATAAGGGTTCTATTAAATTAACTGATTAATCTTTCTATGCAGAAAGCAATGCTTCATAAGTGCATGTAATAAGTGTATGTACAATCATCTTTAGGTAACTGATTTGCTTTAATCAAAATTGATATTTTAATCAACGTTTTAAATTATTCCATTAACCATTAACCAAAATTAAGCTGGTACAATTTCCAAGTTCAAATGCTTAAGATGAAGAGTGCCTACTGATGTAATCAATCCGCACTTAGTATCCCAATCTCTCGCTGAGGGAGGCCTGGGGGGAAACATTGACAAACTGTTAATTACCGGGTAAGGCTGGCACCCAGATGTTTTTACCCATCATGCCGTGCTGTTTTTTTTGTTTTTTTTCTTGAAGATTTATACTGCCTATCATGGATAAGTCTGAATAGACTTGTCTTCACCATAAGACAGTTTGTTGATAGAAAGCCAGAGCCTAGACTTTTACCGACCCAAGGGATTTTTAACCTCCCACACCACATAGACATGGTATGAGAGCAACTAGCCGTTGATGATGCTGTAAGTTATACACAGCGGCGGAAATCCAAATTGGCAGAGATGGGGGCACAGGGAATCGAACCACCGACCTTCAGATTAGGAGTCTGACCTAGTAAAAAAGTCAGACACTCTAACCACTCCTCCAAAGATAACACTGTAATCAGGGGCGTACTAATCAGCCTTATATTGGCTTCTGTAAAGTGAAACCCTTCTTATGATTATATTACTTGTTCACAGTCAAGTCACTCTGCCAGTTCCTACTATGCCTCAACAATTTATTAACAATACCTTAAAGCTGCATAGTCTGATGAAGCATCACATTTTCAAAACCAAACCAATTATTTCAAATTTGTTTTACATATCTAACTTGGATACGGATGCACTTATTAAACAGGTGTTGACATATAGAAGGGAATACTGAGGCAATTGAATATAACATGCTACTGCAGATGCATGTGGTGTTAGAATGTTGGCGTGCTTGCCAAAACTAATGGTTGCGCTTCAAATATCTCAAAAGTTAGCCATTTAAAATGAAAGTTCCTTCAAACTAAAGTAAGGTAGGTCATAGCGATCAATCTGATATAGTTATTTTTAAACTCAAAAAGACAACCGAATATGCGCCGTTAAAAATAGGGCACCACTTGTCAAAATTAAGCAATACCTTGAGTTAATATTTAATGTATTAGTAATATATTTATCTCAGAAAATGACAGAAACTGAAAACCATCGGACTATGCCACTTGTACTGGAGGTGCCCTATTGTTTGTGATTTACTGCTATACTAACACAGTCCTATCATGGGCAGTTCTGGCCTGAAGCCATATGTTGTAACTACTGAATTATTTCCTAATATTCACTGTTAGTTTACTCAAACCAGTCCCAACTAAATGGCGTGGACATATTCAAGAAATTAGATATAATATTTTGCTTTCTAGTCATGTATTCCAATATGAAAACATCCCAAAACTCAGTGTGCCACAACCATATTTGTGAACCTGCACACTAATCCTATATAAAATTTGACCTTGGTAATTGAACCGGGGGACCAATGAGGTATTTAACCACCATAGCCCAATCGAGGTAAGCTCTCCAACCTGTTGTATTTGTAAGCATTAACTAACTTATGGATGTAAAGCATTTAACAGACGTGTAATTCCCTACAGGGATCTTTTCCACAGAGCACAATACACAGTGAGTTGCTAACCAAGGCATGAGTTCCGACCACTACCATCAGAGGGCAGCTTGGTGGTTGAAAAGCCTTGTAAGACCTTTTCCATACAGCATGGTGCACAGTAAGCTGCTACCCACAACATTAATTGGCATCTTCTATAAGAACCTTTTCCACAAAGCATGATGAACCCTGAGCTGCTACCCAAAACATTAGTTCCGACCACTGCCATCAGAGGGCAGGTTAGTAGTGGACATCCTTTTCCCGTGAAACAACCAGCAAACTGAGTTGACACTGCAGCATCATATCTCCCCTTGAAGCCAAAGGGGGAGGTGGTAATGGAAATCGTCTATTATACCCCTTCAAGAGGGGCATTGCGCAGGTCCGGTTCCTACCCAAATTCATTCCTAGAACTGCCACCAGGAGGCAGGTTGGTGATGGAGAGAGCATCTATTATCGCCAACTTCCACTCAACTTAAAATCAATAATTAATTTTAATTAAAAATTAATGTTAATTAATACTTAATTTTAATTAATTAAGTTTGTAAAGTAATCTGCCAAAGCAATCCATTTGGCGCCCACTGAAATAAGAACGTGAAGATGGCGCCTTAAGTGAGCAATTGCACCCCTAAATAACTGGTGAAATGGAGTGTATTACTGAATTTCAGCAATTACCTGTGGACTGCCTCCTCGCACTCTTCCACGCTCTCTCCTTATTTCTCCCTCTCCTCCTCCCGTTATCCTCTGTTCCCGTCTCTCAATCTCCCTATCCCTCTTCCTGTCGTCCAGCTCTCCCTCTCCCACACCTTCTTCTTTCCATCCTCCCTCGCCCTCTCCATTACCCGCTCCCTCTCTGACTGTCTCCTTCCCCTGCCCCTCCTCCTCTCTCCCTCCCATCCTATTCATGTTCTCCTCCTCCTCCTCTCCCATTCCCTTTCTCTCTCTCTCCCCATTCCTCCCAACTCCCCCTACCTGCCCTTCACGATTCTTCCCCCTCTCCGCCCACTGCCCCCTCTGTCCTCTCTTCCTTTCACATCATCTTCCGCCTCCTCCTGTCTCCTTCCTCTGTCCCCCCCCTCCCTTCATCTAAACCCCTGTCCCCCCATCACTATCCGATCCCCTGCCCTCCCCTGCCCCTTCTCTCCTCTATACCTCTCCTTCTCTAATTTCTCACCCCCCCCCCATCCTCCCACCTCCTCCTCACAACCTCCACCCCTGTTCCCTCTCACCCCCTCCACCGCTTCCCCTCTCCTCCTTCTGTAGTGCCTATTAATGTACCGCGACATGCTCCCACTCCTCCTCACCCCTCCACCCCTGTCCCCCCATCACCCGCTCCACCCCTCCCCCCCTCCCTCTGCAGTGCCTATTAATGTAACGGACATGCTCATGCCTCCTCCTCACCCCCTCTACCCCCTGTCCCCTTTCACCCCTCCCCCCCCCCCCCCCCCTGTCCTCCCTCTGCGTGCCTATTAATGTAACGGGACATGCTCCCACCTCCTCCTCACCCCTCTACCCCTGTCCCCTTTCACCCCATCGCCCCGTCCTCCCTGTCCTCCCTCTGCAGTGCCTATTAATGTACCGCGACATGCTTCCACCTCCTCCACACACCTCACCCCCTGTCCCCTTTCATCACCCCCTCCACCCCTCCTCCCCTGTCCTCCCTCTGCAGTGCCTATAATGTACCGCGACATGCTTCCACCCTCCTCCTCACACCTCCACCCCTGTCCCCTTTCACCCCCTCCACCCCTCCTCCCCTGTCCTCCCTCTGCAGTGCCTATTAATGTACCGGACATGCTTCCACCTCCTCCTCACACCTCCACCCCTGTCCCCTTTCACCCCCTCCACCCCTCCTCCCCTGTCCTCCCTCTGCAGTGCCTATTAATGTAACGGGACATGCTCCTACCTCCTCCACCTCCTCAGACCTCCACCCCTGTCCCCTTTCACCCCCTCCTCCCCTCTCCTCCCTCTGCAGTGCCTATTAATGTACCGCGACATGCTCCTACCTCCCCCACCTCCTCACACCTCCACCCCGGTCCCTTCTCACCACCTCCACCATTTCCCGTCCTCAAGTGCAACCCACTCCAGATCTTATTCCATACTTAACGGTTTATCACTATTCATATATACATATATGAATACACACATAATATTATTATTATTATGTGCGATGGTGAATTTATATAGCACTAATTTAGTTTGGTATGGGAACAACTGGGACTTCCAGATGACGGGGACTTGTCCCAAATACAAGTACCTACACATATGTATACACATATATGAATATACACATATATACACATATATACAGATATATGCAAATACATTCACATGCATACACATATAAACACAAATACCTACATAATACTGTCACCTGGATTTCACTATATACTATCACATTTTTACTGTCACATGAACTGTCACATTGTACTATCGCATACAATCTCACATTCCCACTGTCATATTTCTACTGTCAGATTCCCACTGTCACATTTGCAAAGTGACATGCACTGTCACATTTCCACTGTAACCGTTCTGATATGATCTTAGATGTTTCCAGGACGTAGAACAACATAAACAAAGAAGGATTTTACATATCTACTGTCACATGCACCGCCACATTTCCACAGTTACATGCACTGTCACATTTCCACTATCACATGTACTGTCACCTATCCACTATCGACATGCACTGTCACAAATTCACCGCCACATCAACTGTCATATTTTCACTACCCTATGCACTGTCACATTTCCACAGCCAGATGCACTGTCACATTTCCACTGTCACTTGAACTGTCAAATTTCCACAGTAACATGTACTGTCACATGTTCAAATACAGTTGACTGGATATTCACCATCCCATGTGAATTATTGCTGACCAATTTGACAGATACTGAATTGATACCATCCGAGATGAATGTAGCTATTCGGTTTATCTCATCCATCCATCAGCAAAGCAGATAAGGAGGTGGTCCGGGACAGGAAGTGATCATGCCGTCAGGTAACTGGGTAATGGATCCGTGGCGCAGGCGCCACAGTCCTAATAGACGGAATCACGGTTCGAACTGCGCATGCGCTGAAAACGGCATTGGGAGAAAAGCAAAGGCGTACGACCATTGAGTTTGCCGATATGCGATTTTATTCAAAATTAATAAAAATACATAACAATTTGGCACAAATATGGATGGAAGGATGCAATATAATAATATAATGAATATGTTTAAGACACAACTCTCCATAATTAAGCATTTTGAGCTAAGAAACATACAATTTCAGTCACTTTAGAGGCTGAGGTTTACATCACCATTGATTAACCATAAGTTCTTGTTCTAAATATTAAATTGTCAAATGTGTCAACAAAAACTTGTTTCAAAGAAATATATAACCAATATCTGATTAACCCTAATCATTTTCTATTTCTACATATGTCATTAATCATAGGATATCAATAAAAAACATTAATAAAATAGCTGAGATTGGATGAAACTAGCACATTTCATAGCTGCACCCAGTGTATGTGCCATGTGCTTCTTGCGGGTTTGTTTTGCTCTGATGCATCCCACAATGCACCGCGGTGCTGGAACCGTGATTTAGTCTATTCCATTAATAAAATAAGTAAAACTGACTCTGGCTGTGGCTCTAACACTAGTCTGAGTGCCCAGATTTGTCTAAATCTAAATGCACATGGCATACGATGTGCTGATTATATTGCTATAAATGCAATGCTGGATAAAAGATTAATATCTTAATTTATTATATATATTTTTTTAGTTGGTATTCTATGTTTCAAACAAGAGCTGAGATGAGCTGAAACTAGCACATTTCATAGCTGCACCCAGTGTATTAGCATGTGCCATGTGCTTCTCGCAGGTTTGTTTTGCTCTGACGCATCCCACAATGCACCGCGCTGCTGGAACGGTGATGTAGTCTATTAATCAGGGTTCGTTGGTTTTTGGAGTTTTACATCCTGGCAACATCTAAGCTCATATCAGGATGGGCACCAACTCATGACAATGCCCACGCATGGCAACCTTACTTATAGTGCTGCCTGACTGGGAAATCAGGCCGCCTGCACCATTACCCCATATCGTAGTCAGTTACATTATCCTGACACTGAACTAACCAGTAATTGTCCTATCCTATTGATGCCAAGCGCTAAGCTAGGCAGTGACAACTATCAATTTTATAAGTCATTAGTTTGATGTAACCGGAAATCGAACTTCTGATGTGCCGCACGCGAGGCCAGTGCTCTACCGATTCGGCAGATAGTGCCCGGTAAGTTGGTAGTGGTGCTACTTACCTACTATATACTATCCAGGAAGTCGACCCACTGTTGCTGCTGTGGTGAGGGCGGAGCCCGATAGGGGCGCCACTAGCAATGTCAAGTAATAAGGGAATGGGACTGAGAAGTTGACACTGACAAGGCCCTGTCACACTGTGCCGTATTGCATCAGCATATGCCGACGAATGTGATTTTGCATCAACGCGTTGGTGTATGCTGGTGTACGCTGGTGTACACTGAGACAACTTATGGGTACGTTTGGCATAAGTAGTATTCGTTAACAGCCCACTGGTGTATGCTAAGACAAGTTATGGGTACCTTTGGCATAAGTCGTGTTTTTGAGCATGTTCATAATTCCCGTTGTATGACAGTGTGTGTCACATACAGCAGCATAAGCTTATGCAGTGTGACAGGGCATTGACTGCCGTCATGATTTGCATTGCGTTTGAATCGCTGCGGGGTGGAGGAGGAGGATGAGGGGGAAGACGAGGAGGAGGTGGAGGAGGAGGGTAGGGGAAAAGGGGGAGGAGGGGGAGAAAGGGGAGGAGGGGGAGGAGGAAGAGGGCGGAGAGGAGGGGAGGAAGGGGTGGAGGAGGAGTAGGAGAGAAAGGAGCGGGAGGACGAGGAGGAGGTGGAGTAGGTTTATGGGGAAGGAGGTGGAGGGGGAGAAGGGGAGGAGTGGGAGGAGGGGGAGGAGGGGAGGAGAACTGATAATCCTGCCTTGCATGATGTCAGTTTCCACACGTCTGCCTCATACTTCATCTGAATCCAGACGCGGTGGCCGAATTGGTAGAGGGCATGGTTCCCATGTGGCAGGTCTGGAGTTGGAACCCCAGCCGGGTCAAAGTAATGACTTTTAGAATTGATAGTTGTTGCCTCCAAGTCTGGCGGTCAACATTAATAGGATACGACATGGACTGGTTCGTACAGTATCGGAATAATGTGACTGTATGGGATATCGGCTCATAGTGCCGGCGGCCTGGTCTCCCAGTTGGGGAGACACTACAAAGTCACCATGAGTGTGCACTGTAGCAAGTCAGTATGCGTCCTGATATGACCTTAGATTTTGCTAGGACGCTAAACAACAACAACGTGATACCGGGCCGACCCCGCTGAGGCTCTACCTGTTGTAACCGGTTTGTTTACGATGGTCGGATTCGGCGGGAGTAAATCACTTCCTGTATTGCTACCACCTGAGGCTCACACACACTTCTCTACACCACCTGCAGCGTAAACAAACATGGCCGACCACTTCAGTCTTCACTTCACTGACTGCCACTGCCGACCGCCAAACAAGAACTCTCTTCACCACCCATCCACCTGTTCTACTTACTACTGCTTACTACTCTAAAGGCCTGGTCACATAGCCGTTGGTAGACGTAGTGATCCGTAGGATAGATTAACGGGGGTCAAACATGGTATATGTATGTTAAACTACATTGAAATATGTTATGGTATGGCAGGATTTGGTACGGATAAATACGTTATGGTACGGATAAATATGTTTCTGTATGGATGTCGGTACGTTCAACTATGTTCAACTACGTTAGCCTCCACTATGTTCACCTATATTCACTAACGGCTATATGACCAGGGCTTCGTCCAAGCATGGTAGAGTATGCTATGGCCTGCTAGAGTATGCTAGAGTATTCTAGAGTAGGTTAGCATCAGATATGCAAATTCAGCCTCTAACGGAACACTCTTTTGAACAAGTCCAAAAATTAAATCGGAGAGCATAGCTCACTCATGTGACCAAGTTACCATCACGGACAAGTATGGATGCCGGTATATTCAACTACGTTCAACTACGTTCAACTATGGCCAACTACGGTCAACTGCGTTCAACTACACTCAACTGCGTTCAACTACGTTCATCTATGTTCAACTATGTTAGCCTCCACTACGGTCAACCACGTCCCCTAACGGTTATCTGACCGGGGATTTACTCAGTAGGGCTGATGTCTCCTCGGACCGCCCCCTGAACATTGAATAACCACTTTTTGGTCCTGTCCTGCGTATTCTCCCGCAGTTTGTGTAAATCATATCTACATAATTCTTATACATCACATATATTCTATTTTGAGTGGCGAGCGAGGGGGAAGCCTCGGCAGTGTAGTGTGCCGGAGAGCCCGAGAGGGGGCGCCAGTGGGGGCAAGTGAGCAAGCTGGTTAGTAATAACTTCTGTGAATTTATACTAGCATAATGTGTATACACCACATAAAGCAAACTGCATAGTAAATGCATAGATTGTGAGGATGTTGCCAGAAACAAGGCCACTATGCCTAGACCTGACTCCTAAATCTGCAATTTCCTGAAAAATAATTCTCAGTAGTTTCCGTGCCAGGCTTAAAATAACACACTCTGCTCAAACATCGCCATCCCAGTCCCTGATAGATTTGTTAAGATCTGAGAGAATTTACTTACACATTACCTCAGGAAATAGTAGATTTATTGGTAAGATTTCCTGTTAGAGCTGATCAATTACAACGTTATATCTAAATAAGTAACCCAAAGGCGAAAACGGAAAAGTAAGCTTGGTTCATCGGTCTGTTTTTTTTTGTGTTAAAAAAAAATTCATTTATAAATGTCTCATTTAAATTCAGAAAGATGAACTTGGAATCGGCAAAGTTCCCGACAATCGCTTGTTAACTGCCCTTTTTGCTAGGCCTGCCAATAACAAAATCATTATTGTAATTATTTCTAAAAAGAAAGCCAAGCATGGCAACGGCAGTTATTTACTTTTATTTAGATTTAGATTTAACTTTAATTGGAAATCCAAAAGGAACTGAATAAATGAGAATAAAGTGACTTAATGCTACTTATTTATTCAGTAAATCATCAACCGTTATTTCCTTTCAAATTTGATTCCATTTCAAAGCAGCGTTTCCATCAGGAAATCTCTTATTGTGCATAATGGATTCACAATAAATCAATATCTAAATAAATACCCAACTCTTATTTATAACTGACCGATTTAACAATTGAGTGTCACACACTTCAGAGCGAAGACCAAGACTACTCAGATACTGGTGAGAGAGCTACTATTCGCAGATGACAGTGCACTGGTTGCCCACTCTGCTGAAGAGACCCAGAAAATAGTGGACGCTTTCTCCGATGCATCAAAGAAGTTTGGCCTGAAAATTAACATCAAGAAGACGGAGGTGCTGTACCAACCCAACTCTACAAGAACCCGAGAGGAGGAGATCATGGTTGACGGAAACAAGCTGAACTCTGTTCCGGAATTCACCTATCTCGGAAGCACTATATCAAGTGATGGACGCATTGATGCTGAGATACAGAGGAGGATGGCCAAGGCTAGCGCATCTTTCGGCCGACTACGCCAAAGACTCTGGAACAACCACCATGTGTCCATTCGGGTCAAAGGTAAAATCTACCGCGCAATCGTGCTATCCACCCTACTATACGGAGCCGAGGCCTGGACAGTGTACAGACAGCAGGTGAAAAAGCTGCATGCCTTCATGATGCGACATCTGCATTCAATCATGAGGCTAACCTGGAAGGACAAAGTGACAAATAAGGAAATACTCCAACGGATGGGGCTGCCCTCTATGGAAGATCTTCTGATCAAAAAGAATCTCCGGTGGACTGGACACCTCATGAGGATGTCATCAGACAGGCTACCAAAGCAGATCCTCTATTCTCAACTGTCTTCTGGCTACAGAAAGAGAGGGCGCCCCCGTCTCCGGTTCAAAGATACCATCAAGAGAAACCTGAAGCTGAGAGACATTAAGACCGACTCATGGACGCAACTCTCACAGCAGAGAGCTAAATGGAGAGCGGCAGTCAAGTAATGAAAGCAGTCTTTGTCGCATCGCGACCGACAGCATGATGATGATGAGTCTGATGGTTTTGAATTTCAGTATTTTTTCTGAGATAAATATATTAGATCGATCACTAGTATCTACTTTACATTAGTTCAAAGTTACTTTCATTTTAAATGGTAAACTTTTTAGATATTTTGAGTGCAAACATGGAAAATAAGTTTTGGCAATCTTGCCAAATCTCTGACACCATAGTCTTCTGCAGTAACAGGTTCTGTTAGATTGACTCAGTATTGCCTTCTACGCAGAAACAAATGCTTAATAAGTGCATCAGTATCTAAGTTAGATATGTAAAATCAAATCTAGATAATTGGTTTGGTTTTGAAAATTTGATATTTCATCAGACTGCAACTTTAAGTCAATTTAGTAGAAACTGTCACTGCTTAAGCCTATACTGTCTAGCATTTTAACTTCCAGCGAACATTATATTTGTATGTATATACTTAAGTCAAAGTTAAGCATATTTAATGAAGCTTCTCCACCGATTTGCCCGTAATAGATGTATGTTGTGCTCTGCTACACTGCTATATATATGTGTAAATTACAATGACAAAGCAAACTTTCAGTGACATTAAGCCCAGATTCAGAGTACATGTATATAAAACAGTTGGTTAAACCAAATTTGGTTAATCCAAATTATTGGTTAATCCAAACAAAATTGTCGGACCCAGACTACTTCCGGTATGGTTAAACCAAACTTTCATGTGGTTATAAGGTCAGCTGAGACCCCATCAACCTTTTTATATGATAAATGGTAGAATTGTTCCGGGCCGCCGAAAACAAGTTTGGATTAACCGATCGTTTCGTTTAACCGAGCTTGGTTTACTGGGGCTATGCTGTATATGAGCCTGTCTTAAAAGGTGATAACTGTTTTGTTGTTGTCCATTGTAACGATTGACACAAAGCAGCACAGAAACGGTTACACTGAAAACACAAGGACATTTGCTTCAAAGCAATATGTATTCTATTGGGATTATGAAACACCATGTACAAAACAAATCAGTTTATGCTGAGCAAATGCATAGGCAGATAATATGTTGATCGGTAAAATGGACAAAGTTTTGTCCCATATTGCTTAGCACCTTTTGAGACAGTCTCATATACATAAAAAAACAATAATCAAAGTGTCCACATACATTGTATATTACATGTGCAATACATGCTTACTCAAAGTCAAAGTCGAAGCCAAAGCTCGGGTAAACCAATGATCGGTTAATCCAAACAAATTTCTAGGGTCCCTTCAAGTTTGGTTTAACGGGGTTATACTGTATATATAATGAAGAAAACAAGGTTTGTGGGTACATCGGCACATATCATCAACTCTTCTCCGCAATCCACAATATGCTTTTGGGAATATGTTGCAAGAGAATGCAACACAACAAATGTTGTCTGTTGAACAACTTAAATTTGTTCTCAAGACTCACCTCTATAGCCTATCTTTGCATGGTAAATAAGAGTTATCTTATCCTTCAACTATCGTCTCTAGCTAGTAGATATGCCATGCCCTATCCCCCGTAAATGTCTCCTGCTAGGGAAGCCGTTTATTAAATTCACATCAGTTTATATTTGTGTATGAATCGTTAGTGCAGCGGTTCTCTGTCCAGTGCTGTGACGTGAGCTTTAGAGTGACATTATCAGCGGATTGAGAGGGGAGCCTGGGCCGCATTCAGGGTCCGTCTTGGAGGCGCCTCGGCGACGTCTCGGCGATGCTTTTTGGTCTATTTGCGTTCAGGGTCCGTCTCGGCGACGTCTCGACGACGTCTCCCTTTTCAGGTTGGAGACAAAAAGCGCCTCGAAAATGGCCGCCGAGTGCAGTGGTTTCATCCAATCAGAGCGCAGCATTTCGATTGCAAATGGCCACCACCTATGGGGGCGGCCATTTTCGAGGCGACCAACTGCTGTTGTTGTTCAGACTAGCCTGACGTCACGGGGGCCTCCGAGGCGCCTCCGAGACGGACCCTGAACGCGGCCCAGGTGTTTGCCATCCTTGACCAGGTTGGAGAGCATGATAATGATGATTCCAATATGGAAACATCCCAAAACTCAGTGTGTCAGAGCCCAAACTGTCCATTAATCTTATATAAAATTTGATCTTCGAAATTAACTCGGTGGCCAAATGACCACCATAGCTAAAACGAGGTAAGCTCTCCAACCTGGTGACTTTTGATGCGAGTGAATATATGGCGAATATATGGCAGTTGGGGTTGGGGTACTGTGTCACAAATGGGGGGGACGGTGGGGGGACTGAGGGGGGCTGTTGGGGCTGGGGGGCTGTTGGGGCTGGGGGGCTGGGGGGCTGGTGGGGCTGGGGTAGGGCGAGAGGTGATGTGGCTGGTGGAGGTTGCATGCGCTCAAATGCGCTTGCATATATCATGTACAAGGTCCTTAAATTGGTTCAGTCAGGACGCACAGACAGACAACCTCACTGCCGACGACATTGTGCTTTGGTCTGTCCAACAGAGCAGACAATTTTACAAATAGGGAAATACATCAATATTCTGATTGCCCCTATGTATTGTATTCTCTCTCAGATTCAACTTATAGTTGTTTTTGTCTTTTATTTGGTACATTGTTCATGGTGGTTCGCCAACATGGGTAATTTGCACGTGAACAGGGAGCCTTACGGTGGCGCCACCTGGGTTTGAATCCTCCCCACGGCCCACCTACCGGTCTCGTCCGGAAGCAGCCGCTCCCGAGACTCTGACATCATGATCCCCCTCTCGCGACACTCTGATGTCACGGGACCCATCCTCGGACTACTTGGAACCTCCATACATCACTTCCACTCCGGCATCCCGATGACCAACTCACCAGCTAAACACAGCCGCCCACCCAACCCTTCAAACAAACAAACATTCAAACTCAAGGGGTTGAGGGCCTGAATCGAACAATCACACCGATCCTAACTTCTATCTCTCTACTGTACTTACTATATATATCAAATTTGTTCAATAAAATTTCCATATCATAGGCTTCTTGTTCGCATTGTAAATTAGTGAATTAAACAGTGGAGTTTTCCATCGGGGACAATTGGTCTTCCTCAGTCCACAGCTCCTTTCATTAGCCTACCAATCCCGACTGCCAGGTGAGGTTATGACAAGTATAAATCATAAATCATTTGTTTGAGTCAATCAGGGTTTCGAAGCTGGGCATTCAAATCACATGACCAAATCAAGACGGGAGGCGGGCACTCAACTCATTTGGCATACTCCATTTGTGATTAACCAGAATGTAAAAGAAATCAGCTTCTGACGGGACTGAGAATGGCAGGCGACTTTGTGGTGAATGTCAATATTCTACTTCTTTCGGGAGATTCATCAGTGACAGCCATTGATGTCAGATAACAGATCCAATATGTAGTCCCAGGGATTGAGGTGAAGAGTTGAGGATCACAACAGCTCTGTCATCTGGCCCCACATGGGTCCAGATTGGCTCAGGTACCCTCAGATAAAGCTGCATAGTCCGATGAAAGGGTCGTGGGGGCTGATGAAAATGGGAAATATTGCGGCGAGAGTAGGAATCGAACCCACATATCTTGCATTCCGGGTGAGTGTGCTAACAATTACACCACCTAGGCTCCCTGATGTCACCACCCGACTCACGCTTACCTGCCTATGTGGTTCCTTGCCTGGGAGATCAGCGCAGACTACTACAAAGGCATACAAAATCAAAACACTTATCTAGATTTGATTCTACGTATATAACTTAGATACCAGTGCACTTTGGTAGTTCTTGCCACTGCCACCAGGAGTAGTAGTTCTTTCCACTGCTACCAGGGAGCAGATTGGCATAGAGCACTCTGTGCACAGATCTGCTCCTCCACCATTAGTTCTAGCCACTTCCATCAGAGGGCCGGATGGTTGTAGAAACCTTTGATAATACATTTTGCATAGAACAGGCTGCACAATCACCTGCTACCCACAACATTGGTTCTTGCCACCGCCGTCAGAGGACAGGTTAATGGTGGAAATATGTTATCAGACTTTTTCCAGAGAGTGCTTGTCCTGCATCATTCACCCTTAATATTTATACTGCAATCAGAATCCTCTGAATAATGCCCCACCCACCCATCATCGCACACTTTCCATCAACACCTCCCATAAAGACTAACCCAACCACGCCTAGTTCCCATCGAGCGCAGCTTTACAGTTATTGATCCAACAGTCAAACCCTTCGGTCTGAAAGTAGGGTAGAGAATAGCCTCATAGTGCATCAGCCGAGGTCGTCCTATGGGGGTAATCGAGCACGGTAGTCTGCCATTGAGGGCCATTGTGTCAAGCATTACACTGGCCGGCCTGTATCCCGGTGTTGCGGTTTCCCAGGGACACCAGTTTGCCAGGGACACATCGCTTCTGCGCATGCGTCAAAATCGAACAGCATCGTCACTAACCTTATAAATTTAATATAATGTTTTTGGTAAAGATGTTTTGTATATGTGTACCAAATGATTTGTTTCTAGGTGGTGTGGCTTTAGAGATATTTCACTTTTTCTGTATTTTCTGTATGAACATTGCTCACGACCATTGACAATGCCTTGAGTTTGACAGTATATGCAGTGCAAAACGTTAGTTTTATTCAAAACTAATAGAAATCCAGAACCCCAACCGTATCAATTTAATATAGTCTTTTTGGTAAACATGTTTTTTATATGTGTACCAAGCGATTTGTTTCTAGGTGGTCTAATTTGAGAGATATTTGACTTTTTCTGTATGAAGATTTGCTCAGGGCCGTTGATAATGCATTTGAATGGAAGTGTCCCTGGCAAACTGGTGTGCCTCGGAAACTGCAACACCGGGATAAACCAGGAAGGACGCCGAAGGTCGATCAGAGACACAATAGCCGGTCCCACTGGTGTCCGATGAGGCACTGCGAAATGATGGCGGATGCGTTGATCGGGAATTTAAGAAGAGAAGGGAGTTGCCGACAGATGCATCAATATATATATGTGCTCTATAATCTATTATGGGAATATAAACAAGGACACTACCACTTATCAGTTCTCTTCTATATATTTGTTATTACCTACTATCCTACTGTCACAGGAGCTAGTTCCTACTTCTACCACTATAATGCCACCTGTGAGTGGCTCTTGGCCACCCTGATACCAGCTGTGTCTGGTCTCTGTCGCCTCCAGACCTGCTCGAATGGTCAGATCCACCTGGATACATCTGGATATATACTCCAATCCAATTGGAAGTGGTAGAGAAGGTGCTCTTATTCAATTGTGGAAACCCTATCACATATTTGAATATGAATATGTTCATGGGGGTGGGTGGGTAGGGAGAAGGTGCAGGCCATTGGAGTGTAGTAGGAGCGCGGCGCAGCGAATGGTCAAGTTTAATGTCACTACAGAAGAATCAAGAGTAAATCAGGTTGGAGAGCTTACCTCGTTTTAGCTATGGTGGTCATTTGACCACTGAGTTAATTACCAAGGTCAACCTTTATATAAGATTATGCCATGAAATGACATATATGCCTGTAGCACACTGACTTTTGGGATGCTTTCATATTGGAATACATCACTAGAAAGCAAAAAAATACATCTAATTTCCTGAATATTTCCAGGACATTTACTTGGGCCCAGATTGAGTAAATTAGCAGTGAATATTAGGAAATAATTCATGAGTTACAATAAATGGCTACAGACCAGAACTGCCCATGATAATACTGTTG
The DNA here is from genome assembly GCA_030323885.1 of Branchipolynoe longqiensis. Classification (NCBI taxonomy): domain Eukaryota; kingdom Metazoa; phylum Annelida; class Polychaeta; order Phyllodocida; family Polynoidae; genus Branchipolynoe; species Branchipolynoe longqiensis. Next base: position 101,180,047 of record CM059191.1, read on the forward strand.
TAATGTGTTGCAGCTCGGCCGTCAGAGCCGCAGCATACCACTTACTCTTTCCAGGTGCATTCTGACAACTGTCTGTCAGTTCACACCTGATGCCCCTCTCCAACAAACTCATAAGAAAGAAAGGGAAGACAAGTCGTGCAAGATTGATAGTGAAGAAGTTGTGCTTTATTGGCATCAACTCCGGTTCACCTACTAGTGACCTATCACCCTCACTCCTTACCAACTGTCCACACAGATCGTCATTACTCTCATTAGTATGTATAGGAATAAGTGCCTCAGCCCATTGAACCGGAGTCCCCTGGTTGTTGCACACAACTCAGTGCCTTTTGAATAGCTGCTGCTAGTTTGTATATAGAGAGTGGAGCCTCAGACAGAGTTTCTGGGTCCCTGAACAAGAGAAGAGTGTGTCCCTTCAAGAATGTATCAAGAAGTGCCTGTAGCATCCTATATATCAGAGTGAGGTCTGCATGTCAGCTGGTGCAAGGGGTGAAGGTGACTGGGCCTCCCACAGCCAGCCAATCAGACACCCTCTACAGCCTGGGGGTGATGCCCTAATAGGGGCAGCTGATACTCGACCAAAGCTGCAGGTGGTGTCCATAATGTATGCAGTGTGGCTGGGTGTGCTTACCCATCGGTCCTGTGGTAACATGTAGTTGCAGACAGTTACAATAAACATATATTAAAAATGTCCTTCCCCTCCACTTGCACTCTTACTGGTGCATAGAGGGAACATTTCACCAAACATTAACTGTCTCCTACATAGGAACATCTCGTCATAATCTCAGGCACCATGTGTTATCATATTTTCCACATAGTCTCATATGTCACACAGCAAGTGGGGCACCCATTGCTTCTCTGTTACATAACCTCGGTCCCCACTCCGTCGTCCGAGAATAGTAATGCTCTCTGCCAATATATAATTTCGAACCGAAAATCCGTATATTTTTACACTGTGTTGGTACAGCCATAAATCCCAAACAATAGAGCACCTCCAGTTGACCATGGGGGTATATGCTGGTCTGTGGCCCACTCACACACTTTCACTTGCCACTGGGGGAGGACGTCCTGTGGGAATTGTTGTTCATCATTTAGATGTATTTTTTGTATAACACTATATATATCTGCATAATATATAATTCACTGTGACTATCACTCTGATGCATAATCACCACGAATATGGCTCTTCTTGCTGGTACAGCAACTTCAAGAAAACTTACCCGAACTATTTTTGTATTTATATTTAATTTATTTTATTGTTGGTTATTGTATGGTTATTTTATTTATTTTATTATTCGTTATCACTTTTTATTTATGTTTATATTATTTAAAGGGAGGCCGAGAGTCCCGGCGCCGGGAGGCTGAGAGACCTGGGAGGCTGAGAGCATACTTTCGCACCCCCCCCCCCCCCCTACGCGGGCTGGGACTCGCCACTCAGGCTGAAGCATTTTTTTTTAATAAACGAGTTGGGGTCTTGTTTACTCTCAACTCATACTCGCACTACTTGTTCATTATCAAACATTATCTGTTCCACTATCATAACGTAAAATTATTATATATATGTGTGTATAAATGTATATATATATATATATATATATATGTATATATATATGTATGTATATGTGTATATGTGCATATACATACACATATACATATGCATCCATAGACGTATATATAATTACAGAGATATGTATACATTTCCGAATAATGTCATGCCATGCGCAGGGGGGGGTTAGGGCAGTGCATGTCACCACCCCCCCCCCTCTCCACCCCCACCCCCACACCCCATAGATGCAAACCTTTTAAAATGCGATGACGTGTTCATTGATATATGTATAACATGTATTTGTATCAAATGTATAACATGCATATATATGCATATATTTGTATTTATATATATAAGTTTTAATATTATTTATATACCTGCATGTATGCACATATATGGAAACACATATATCTTTTTGTTTCTGTCGTTAAGCATAACAAACAACAAATATATGAATAGATATATGTGTATAAGCGTATATATGTAAATATATATATACAGTAAAACCTCTCTAACCGACCACCTCCACAGATCGACCACTCCCCTATAACGATCGCTTCATTTGGGTCCCAACAATATCATTGTAACCATATTCTAACTCCCTAAATCGACCGCCTCCCTAAATCGACCACTTAAAGTGAAGAGAGATTGTGAGTGTCCGAGGTGAGAAGGTAAGTCAGAGAGATCCCCGAAGAGCCATCCACCAAAAGAGAGGAGAGGGCTCGAGGGGCCCCAGCTGGGACAAGGCCATGATTAACGGAAGTTGAGGAAGTCGGCGAGCTTGTGGTCCAGGTAGTCGCGGAGGCGATTTCGCCACTCAGGAACATTGATGCAGAAGGGGAGGGGGATGCCAGCGGCCAAATAATTAGGGAGGCCCGCATCCCGGAGGATCTTGCATGTGTCTAGTAAGCCAGGGTGTGGCCGTGGGTGACTGAGGAGGTCCGGGGGGGCGGCACTGAGGTGAGCACCGAGGGCTGCTGGGTGGTGGTCGTCGTCACTGATGGTAGAGGAGTTGAGATTGGGGAAGTGGATGAGGTAGGGGGTGTCTTCAGGGGCGGGTGAGTCACGGCAAGGTGAATGCGGGGGGTGAGGCGGATCAGATCCGGGCCGGAGGCAGGGTGCTTGCTAGTGTCTCGGGGGGCTGATAGAGAGCAGTGGGCTAAAAACGGGCCTGATGGCCGTTCATGTTGCGGGAGATCCGGGGACGTGCTGGATCTGCGGATGCGAGGGTGTTTACTGGCGGTCTCCCGGGGGTGGGCCCGATTGCAGGCCGGTGCTTGGGTGATGACGTTTGGGTGGATGTGGCGGCTGCAGGCCGCGTCGCCGGCTCTGACATCACAGGGGTGTAGGGGATGCTGTTGCGCATCATCCTGGTGGCCCAATAGGGGGGGGGGGGGTGCCACTGGCTGGGGGGCTGCTGAATCTTGTTCTGGTGGCAGGAGGTGCGGTGCTGCTGGCGGATCAAAAATCTCCTGAAGTCCCCCTCCCTGATCGCCCGCTCACGGTTCCTCTCGGCATAGCATACCACCTCACTGTGTGTGGTGAGGATGTGCCACATGTTGGCGGTGAAAGGCATGATGATGGCGGAGGCAGTGTGGAGAGGTCCGGGAGGTGAAGGCCAAACAAGAAGAGACGTGGAGCAGGAGGCGGCTGGAGGGGGAATGCTGTGAAGCAGCGATGGCCAGGGTTATAAGGGGAAGAGAGAGGGGAGGCGAGAAAGCCCACGGGGGGGGGGGGGGGGGGGGGGGGGGAGGGGCGACCAGCTATGAGGTGTTAGACGGCAAGGCCAGTGGCCAGCAGCAGTGGTCAGGTGTCAGCGGTTGTGATGTGTTAGCGGCGGGGGGGCGGGGGCTCTTCTCCCGCCGCAAATCAACCGTAATGTAAGCATTGCGACCAATGAGGAATGTATGTAGAAATGTAAAGACGAATTTAATTACGAAAATAATGAATATAATGACGAATATAATGACGAATATAATGACGAATATAATGACGAATATAATGACACATATAATGACACATAATGAGGAATGTAATGACAAATATAATTATATATATAATTGAAATAAGGTCCACAGTCCAATGTTTCAGAGGGGCTTCGATGGGGGAGGGAGGCCGGGATTCCCGGAACCGGGAGGCCGGGAGTCCCAGTGCCGGGAGGCCAGGACTTCCGGTGCCGGGAAGCCGAGATCTGAATGGGTATACTCGTAACTTGCTACATATTATGCACACTATTATTGCAATATAACGTGAAGAACTTACCAATGCTCCTATATTAATGGGCGACTGAAAGGTGAGTAATCCTCCATTTGATAATAACAAGTTGACCCATGGGTTGTCTGTGCCCTCAGAGATGTGTGTGCAGTGCACTGTGACACTGGGCCTGACATACCTAATCTAATCCACCCTCACACCTATTGCAAGTGGCATAAGCCACGATACCTTCACTCTCAGTGAGCTCAGCTGCCAGTGGAGGTGTAACACAGATCAGTACTGGTAACCTTATGCCCATATGAACTTGCAACAAGTCTCAGAGTGGCACAGACTACACATGTTGCAAATGGAGGGCCACTATGTACTATGTGATGCAGTCATCTCTAAATTCAGTATGTAGGTATATATATGTATATAGTTTATAATGCAAATGTATGTCATCATCATCATGCTGTCGGTTGCGATGCGACAAAGACTGCTTTCATTACTTGACTGCCGCTCTCCATTTAGCTCTCTGCTGTGAGAGTTGCGTCCATGAGCCAGACTTAATGTCTCTCAGCTTCAGGTTTCTCTTGATCGTATACTTGAACCGGAGATGAGGACGCCCTCTCTTTCTGTAGCCAGAAGACAGTTGAGAATAGAGGATCTGCTTTGGTAGCCTGTCCGATGACATCCTCATGAGGTGTCCAGTCCACCGGAAATTCTTTTTGATCCGAAGATCTTACATTTCATGAAAGTTGCCTGCGAAAGTGTTGAAGTGCTGCTGGCTTTTGCAAGTTACCAGCGGCACTCTCTCGGGGAGCAAATAGAGGTTTCCACACCGGCAAGAACATGTCAAGACAGGTGAAAAAACTATTTGTCCCTGCAGTGGCTGGTCGGGATATGTTGGGAGTTCCATACATCAACCACCCTTAATGCTGCCACCGTGACATGGTTTTCTGTTTAGGGTTTGCTCCCTTAGCCTTCGGTTCTGTCAAGAACCTGTACCACAAGGCAGTGGTTTACAACTCTGCAGGGCAGGGGTGTCAACCTCCCTGAGTTATTGCAATATCTGCAATACCTCAATGTATGTATACATATGTATATGTGTAAATATACATAGGTACATATGTGTTTAGCTATATATAATTACGATAATGGTAATAATAATGACATTAATACGGGCAATTATGTGTATGTATATCTAGGTATATTTGTATATGTGCAATATATATGCATATATATGACTGAGGATATATACATATATATCCATAGTCATGTACATATATTATAAGTGACAGTCACTTTAATCAGGGCGACATAAATAATTATAACAATGGCAATATATTCGTCATTATATTTGTCATTATATTCATCATTATATAATATGTGTCATTATATTTGTCATTATATTTATCATTGTATTTGTCATTGTATTTGTCATTATATTTGTCATATTCGTCATTATATTCGTCATTATATTCGTCATTGAGCATGTTGGCGGAGGCTAACATGTGTAATTTGCGCACGAGGCAAGTTGCTGCTGTTTACTTTGCTGCTCGTGTCATGCTGCTACACCACTTTACCTCGGTGCCTCTCACTGTGTAGAATACCATCCGTAGCTGCACCAGATGCAGCAAGTAGCTGGGGAGTGGCAACGGTTCGTATCACTTGATAAAAAAAGGTATAACATGCTTGACTGATAAGTAAATAGACATACTATTGCTGCAATCTGGTGTTACATATTGGAATCGGTCAGAACTTCACTGTCAGTACGATAAGCAGAAGCAAGCAACTGTTAATAATATAAAGTTCATGTTACTGTTCTCGTCTCTTCTCTTTTGCCGAGTAGCGCGAATTATATTCGTCATTATCTTTGTCATTATATTCGGAATTATACTCAGAATTATATTGGGAATTATATTGATAATGCTAATGATGATGACAACATAATAATTGATCAAATATCGATACTAATACAGCTAATAAATCTAATCGGGCATTCTCACTATTCTCCATCTATGAACTAACCCCGACCCCCAGTAAGATGGCCACTGCATATGAAAGGGGCGTAAAGGGTGTCTGGGTGTGGGTGCGGGGGGGGGGGGGCAGTCACACAGGCTTTGCCACTGACGTACATATAACATGCTTAACTGATAAGTAAATAGACATACTGATGCTGCAATCTGGTGTTAAATATTGGAATCGGTCAGAACTTCACTGTCAGTACGATAAGCAGAAGCAAGCAACTGTTAATAACATAAAGTTCATGTTACTGTTCTCGTCTCTTCTCTTTTGCCGAGTAGCGCGAATTATATTCGTCATTATCTTTGTCATTATATTCGGAATTATAGTCAGAATTATATTGGGAATTATATTGATAATGCTAATGATGATGACAAAAATAATAATTGATCAAATATCGATACTAATACAGCTAATAAATCTAATCGGGCATTCTCACTATTCTCCGTCTATGAACTAACCCCGACCCCCAGTAAGATGGCCACTGCATATGAAAGGGGCGTAAAGGGTGTGTGGGTGTGGGTGCGGGGGGGGGGGGCAGTCACACAGGGTTTGCCACTGACATACATATAACATGCTTAACTGATAAGTAAATAGACATACTGATGCTGCAATC
>CM059191.1:101186923-101231796 GCA_030323885.1 Branchipolynoe longqiensis
GTTACTTGGAACTTTAATCCATGACCGCGTACGGTGGCGAAAACCTCCCCATGAGGTTTTATACGGTGTCCAGCGTACGTTATCAAGTGACAACGCGTTGGAGTCATGGTCACGTTGTCCATTTGATCGTAAATCCTCCGTGGCACGATGTTCGCCTCCGAACCGGTATCAAGTTTGAACTTGATTATCGTATTGTTCACTACGATATCCGCGTACCATAGATCCTCCTTTTCGTCGTTGTTATCCTGTAATGCACCAACGAACAAATCGTGACTGGTGTCGTCCTCCTGGTATGGTCGCGTCCATTCGTGCTGTTCGTCATGGTGCTGTATGTTGACTTCATTCACTGTCGACTGTCTATTTGTATTACTTCTACACACTTTGACGAAATGTCCCACTTTTCCACAGCCTGTACACTGTTTGTCCTTAGCAGGACACCTACCACTGAAATGTACGTATCCGCAATTCGGACACTTGATTTTCGCATTGTTTGACCCGTATTGTTGACGTTGCGATGCTCGTCTCCAAGGTGGCACACGACGTTGTGACGTCATGCTAGAACTAATTCTTGATAACGCGTCGACGTTTTCATTCGAATCACTGTCTGCATTTCCAGTCAACAAACCTGCCTTGTGTTCACTAAGCCGACACATCGATATGCACAATTCCAATGTCAAGTTATGAGTCTGTAATAATCGATCTCTCAATACGTTGCTTTTCACTCCGCACACAATTCTGTCACAGAGTAACGAATCTTCCAGTAACTCGTATTGACAGTGTGATATGCGGTTACGTAGCTCCCTAATGTAAGTGTCCATACTTTCGTGTGTCTGAAATAGGGAGTTAAACTGGTAACGTACCACTGTTATGTTCGTCTTCCCTTCGCAATATACTTTAAATGCCTCAATCAGTACTGCAATTTTGTCTCGGTCCGCGGCTTCAATGTTGAGCGTTCTGTGGATTTTCTGCGCCTCTGGTCCAGCGACATGGAGAAAGACGCAACACTGTACTTTCTCCGTTTTCGCCGCTACTCCTGCTGCTACGGCGTAAATTTTGTATGAATCAATCCACTGGGTCCAGTTTAGAGTGAGGTTGCCTTCCAAGTCCAGTGGCAATGGGGGTTTTAATCCAGAGAGAGCCATCTCACTTGTCAGGCAAGCCACATCTGACACCATGTAATATACGAGTCGACACGGAGAGATCTAGTTCATGACTGGCGTTTATTCATCGTCCGTTGTCCCTGGTTACATTCCATACCATGCTGGTTATCTGCGTGTCCCGGTTCGCCTACATACATTACAGGTGGTGGTGGTGTAAGTGGTGGTGGGGTAGTCGGTGATGGTCTAGGTGGTGATTGTGTAGTCAGTGATAGTATAGGCTCTGGTGGTGTAGGATGTAGTGGTGTAGTCGGTGATGGTGTAGGCGGTGATAGTATAGGCTGGGTTGTGTAGATGTAGTGGTGTAGTATGTGTGGTGTATGTAGTGGTGGTGGTGTAAGTGGTGGTGGGGTAGTCAGTGATGGTCTAGGTGGTGATTGTGTAGTCGGTGATAGTATAGGATGTGGTGGTGTAGGATGTAGTGTTGTAGTCGGTGATGGTGTAGGCGGTGATAGTATAGGCTGTGGTGGTGTAGGATGTAGTGGTGTAGGTGGTGATGGTTTAGGTGGCGATGGTGTAGGTGGTGATAGTATAGGCTGTGGTGGTGTAGTATATAGTGGTATATAGGCGGTGATGGTGTAGGCGGTGGTGGTGTAGTCGGTGATGGTGTAGGCAGTGGTGGTGTAGTTGGTGATGGTGTAGGCGGTGGCGGGGTAGTCGGTGATGGTATAGGTTGTGGTGGTGTAGAATGTAGTGGTGTAGGTGGTGATTGTGTAGGTGGTGATAGTATAGGCTGTGGTGGTGTAGGATGTAGTGGTGTAGGTGGTGATGGTTTAGGTGGCGGTGGTGTAGGTGATGATAGTATAGGCTGTGGTGGTGTAGTATATAGTGGTATATAGGCGGTGATGGTGTAGGCGGTGGTGGTGTAGTCGGTGATGGTGTAGGTGGTGGTGGTGTAGTTGGTGATGGTGAAGGCGGTGGCGGGGTAGTCGGTGATGGTATAGGTTGTGGTGGTGTAGAATGTAGTGGTGTAGGTGGTGATTGTGTAGGTGGTGATAGTATAGGCTGTGGTGGTGTAGGATGTAGTGGTGTAGGCAGTGATGGTGTAGTTGGTGATTGTGTAGTCGGTGATAGTATAGGCTGTGGTGGTGTAGGATGTAGTGATGTAGGCGGTGATGGTGCAGGCGGTGGTGGGGTAGTCGGTGATAGTATAGGCTGTTGTGGTGTAGGATGTAGTGGTGTAGGCGGTGATGGTGTTGACGGTGGCCAGGTAGTCGGTGATAGTATAGGCTGTTGTGGTGTAGGATGTAGTGGTGTAGGTGGTGATGGTGTAGGAGGTGGCCAGGTAGTCGGTGATAGTATAGGCTGTGGTGGTGTAGGATGTAGTGGTGTAGGCGGTGATGGTGCAGGCGGTGGTGGGGTAGTCGGTGATAGTATAGGCTGTGGTGGTGTAGGATGTAGTGGTGTAGGCGGTGATGGTGTAGGCGGTGGCCAGGTAGTCGGTGATAGTATAGGCTGTTGTGGTGTAGGATGTAGTGGTGTAGGCCGTGATGGTGCAGGCGGTGGTGGGGTAGTCGGTGATAGTATAGGCTGTGGTGGTGTAGGATGTAGTGGTGTAGGCGGTGATGGTGTAGGCGGTGGCCAGGTAGTCGGTGATAGTATAGGCTGTGGTGGTGTCGTGTGTAGTGGAATAGGCGGTGGTGGTGTAAGTGGTGGTGGGGTAGTCGGTGATGGTCTAGGCGGTGATTGTGTAGTCGGTGATAGTATAGGCTGTGGTGGTGTAGGATGTAGTGTGTAGGCGGTTGTGGTGTAAGTGGTGGTGGGGCAGTCGGTGATGGTCTAGGTGGTGATTGTGTAGTCAGTGATAGTATAGGCTGTGGTGGTGTAGGATGTAGTGTTGTAGTCGGTGATGGTGTAGGCGGTGATAGTATAGGCTGAGGTGGTGTAGGATGTAGTGGTGTAGTATGTAGTGGTGTATGTAGGCGGTGGTGGTGTAAGTGGTGGTGGGGTAGTCGGTGATGGTCTAGGTGGTGATTGTGTAGTCAGTGATAGTATAGGCTGTGGTGGTGTAGGATGTAGTGGTGTAGTCGGTGATGGTGTAGGCGGTGATAGTATAGGCTGAGGTGGTGTAGGATGTAGTGGTGTAGTATGTAGTGGTGTATGTAGGTGGTGGTGGTGTAAGTGGTGGTGGGGTAGTCGGTGATGGTCTAGGTGGTGATTGTGTAGTCAGTGATAGTATAGGCGTGGGGTGTAGGATGAGTGTGTAGTCGGTGATGGTGTAGGCGGTGATAGTATAGGCTGAGGTGGTGTAGGATGTAGTGTGTGTAGTATGTAGTGGTGTATGTAGGTGGTTGTGTGTAAGTGGTGGTGGGGTAGTCGGTGATGGTCTAGGTGGTGATTGTGTAGTCGGTGATAGTATAGGCTGTGGTGGTGTAGGATGTAGTGGGTAAGTCGGTGATGGTGTAGGCGGTGATAGTATAGGCTGAGGTGGTGAGGATGTAGTGGTGTAGTATGTAGTGGTGTATGTAGGCGGTGGTGGTGTAAGTGGTGGTGGGGTAGTCGGTGATGGTCTAGGTGGTGATTGTGTAGTCAGTGATAGTATAGGCTGTGGTGGTGTAGGATGTAGTGGTGTAGTCGGTGATGGTGTAGGCGGTGATAGTATAGGCTGAGGTGGTGCAGGATGTAGTGGTGTAGTATGTAGTGGTGTATGTAGGCAGTTGTGGTGTAAGTGGTGGTGGGGTAGTCGGTGATGGTCTAGGTGGTGATTGTGTAGTCAGTGATAGTATAGGCTCTGGTGGTGTAGGATGTAGTGGTGTAGTCGGTGATGGTGTAGGCGGTGATAGTATATGCTGTGGTGGTGTAGGATGTAGTGGTGTAGTCGGTGATGTTGTAGGCGGTGATAGTATAGGCTGTGGTGGTGCAGGATGTAGTGGTGTAGTATGTAGTGGTGTATGTAGGCGGTTGTGGTGTAAGTGGTGGTGGGGTAGTCAGTGATGGTCTAGGTGGTGATTGTGTAGTCAGTGATAGTATAGGATGTGGTGGTGTAGGATGTAGTGGTGTAGTCGGTGATGGTGTAGGCGGTGATAGTATAGGCTGTGGTGGTGTAGGATGTAGTGGTGTAGTCGGTGATGGTGTAGGCGGTGATAGTATAGGCTGTGGTGGTGTAGGATGTAGTGGTGTAGTCGGTGATGGTGTAGGCGGTGATAGTATAGGCTGTGGTTGTGTAGGATGTAGTGGTGTAGTATGTAGTGGTGTATGTAGGTGGTGGTGGTGTTGGTGGTGGGGTAGTCAGTGATGGTCTAGGTGTGATTGTGTATCGGTGATAGTATAGGATGTGGTGTGTAGGATGTATGTGTAGTCGGTGATGGTGTAGGCGGTGATAGTATAGGCTGAGGTGGTGTAGGATGTAGTGGTGTAGGGTGGGTGTGTGGGTGGTGTGGTGGTGTGTTGGTGTGGTGGTGTGTTTGTGGTTTGGGGTGTGGTGTGGGGTGGTGGTGTGTGGTGTGGTGTGGGTGGTGGTGTGTTGGTGTGGTGTGGGGTGGGGGGTGTGGTGTGGTTGGTTGTGGTGGTGTGTGTGTGGTGTGGTGGTGTTGTGTAGGTGGTGATAGTATAGGCTGTGGTGGTGTAGGATGTAGTGGTGTAGTGTGGTTGATGGTGTAGGCGGTGATAGTATGGCTGTGGTGGTGTAGGATGTAGTGGTGTAGGGTGTGTGTGGGTGTGGGTGTGGTGTGGGGTGTGGTGTGGTGTAGGCGGTGATGGTGTAGTCGGTGATAGTATAGGCTCTGGTGGTGTAGGATGTAGTGGTGTAGCCGGTGATGGTGTAGCGGTGATAGTATATCTGTGGTGGTGTAGGATGTGTGGTGTAGTCGGTGATGTTGTAGGCGGTGATAGTATAGGCTGTGGTGGTGCAGGATGTAGTGGTGTAGTATGTAGTGGTGTATGTAGGCGGTTGTGGTGTAAGTGGTGGTGGGGTAGTCGGTGATGGTCTAGGTGGTGATTGTGTAGTCAGTGATAGTATAGGTGTGGTGGTGTAGGATGTAGTGTGTAGTCGTGATGTGTAGGCGTGATAGTATAGGCGTGTGGTGTAGGATGTAGTGGTGTAGTCGGTGATGGTGTAGGCGGTGATAGATAGGTTGTGGTGGTGTAGGATGTAGTGGTGTAGGTGGTGATTGTGTAGTCGGTGATAGTATAGGCTGTGGTGGTGTAGGATGTAGTGGTGTAGTCGGTGATGGTGTAGGCGGTGATAGTATAGGCTGTGGTTGTGTAGGATGTAGTGGTGTAGTATGTAGTGGTGTATGTAGGTGGTGGTGGTGTAAGTGGTGGTGGGGTAGTCAGTGATGGTCTAGGTGGTGATTGTGTAGTCGGTGATAGTATAGGATGTGGTGGTGTAGGATGTAGTGTTGTAGTCGGTGATGGTGTAGGCGGTGATAGTATAGGCTGAGGTGGTGTAGGATGTAGTGGTGTAGGTGGTGATGGTGTAGGTGGCGATGGTGTAGGTGGTGATAGTATAGGCTGTGGTGGTGTAGTATATAGTGGTATATAGGCGGTGATGGTGTAGGAGGTGGTGGTGTAGTCGGTGATGGTGTAGGCAGTGGTGGTGTAGTTGGTGATGGTGTAGGCGGTGGCGGGGTAGTCGGTGATGGTATAGGTTGTGGTGGTGTAGAATGTAGTGGTGTAGGTGGTGATTGTGTAGGTGGTGATAGTATAGGCTGTGGTGGTGTAGGATGTAGTGGTGTAGGCAGTGATGGTGTAGGCGGTGATGGCGTAGGTGCTGATAGTATAGGCTGTGGTGGTGTAGGATGTAGTGATGTAGGCATTGATAGTTTAGGCAGTGATGGTGGAGGTGGTGATAGTATAGGTTATGGTGGTGTAGTATGTAGTTATGTAGGTGGTGATGGTGTAGACGGTGGTGGTGTAGTATGTAGTGGTGTAGGTGGTGATGGTGTAGACGGTGGTGGGGTAGTATGTAGTGGTGTAGGTGGTGATGGTGTAGGCGGTGGTGGGGTAGTCAGTGATAGTATAGGCTGTGGTGGTGTAGGATGTAGTGGTGTAGGCAGTGATGGTGTAGGCGGTGATGGCGTAGGTGCTGATAGTATAGGCTGTGGTGGTGTAGGATGTAGTGGAGTAGGCATTGATAGTTTAGGCAGTGATGGTGGAGGTGGTGATAGTATAGGTTATGGTGGTGTAGTATGTAGTGGTGTAGGTGGTGATGGTGTAGACGGTGGTGGTGTAGTATGTAGTGGTGTAGGTGGTGATGGTGTAGACGGTGGTGGGGTAGTATGTAGTGGTGTAGGTGGTGATGGTGTAGGCGGTGGTGGGGTAGTCAGTGATAGTATAGGCTGTGGTTGTGTAGGATGTAGTCGTGTAAGCAGTGATGGTGTAGGCGGTGGTGGGGTAGGCATGGGGGGGGGGGTAGTTGGTGATAGTAAAGGCTGTGGTGGTGTATGATGTAGTGGTGTAGAGGGTGGTGGGGTAGTCGGTGATAGAATAGGTGTAATGTAACGACCCAAACTGCATGAAGTATAATCCACAAGTGACGTATATTGTTACCGGCGCCAGCGACACCGGTCGCCGTTCCACCCTGGTGACTCTGTGTCATGTGTACATACCTATAGATAACATATGTGGGCATGGTGCCCATGCGTTGGCTCCTTTGACTATGTTGTCTACTTTACTTGCTTCATCTCCTGTTGCTTTACCTTCCAGCTCTGCTGCTTAAAATTCGATCAGTTCACATATCTCCATGGTCTTCTGCAATGTTAGGTCTGTTGTTCGCAGCAGCTTGCTGCAGAGTCATGAGGTTTTCAATCCTGCCACAATCCTGTCCCGTAGCAGGGAGTATTCGGTCTCTCCGTAATCACAATCGTTGACCTTATCCCTCTGTGATGTTTGATATGTGGCTATACTTTCCGACCCCTGATTGTGGGTATTGAACTTATATCATGTTATTATGATGTTAGTTTTCCCTGTGCAGTATCATCTGAATGCTTCTACAAGCGGCACTATCTAGTCTTCATTTCCTGGTTCAAATGTCATGTTTGCGTGCACACTTTTTGCCTCCTTTCCTGCTATGTGCAGGAATATGTTGCATTTTACTTTCTCCGTTCTTGTACTTATGACGGCTGCTATTGTGTAAATGTTAAATGCTCTGTACCATTCTTTCCAGTTTGTCAACATGTTCCTATTTAGAACCAGAGGTCCTGGTCGCTTTAGGCCAGGGAGCGGGGTGTTCGGCATATCTGACACCATGTAATGTAACGACCTGAACTGCATGAAGTATAGCCCACAAGTGATGTTTATTGTTACCTGCATCATCCACGCCGTTTGCCATTCCACCCCAGTGACTCTGTGTCCCATGTACATACCTATATACCTGTGGTGGTGTCGGATGTAGTGGTGTAGGCAGTGATGGTTTAGTGCGAATACCTCTGTAGGCAGTGATGGTTTAGTGCGAATACCTCTGTACATGGAACACAATTAGGGAGGGCAGTGTTCCCTCCCGGACCTCGCTCTCGATTCCCCGCTTCCCGTTGTCACTGAGCCTCATTTTCAGACTGCATCCTAACACCTGTCTGTTTGCTGGAGGCTCTGGTAACCAAGGAATCCACTGCTGAGAGTGCGGCCTTCAGGAAATAGATACGGTCCCAAGTTACTGGTGGATGAGACGCGATAGCTGAATCAGTTAAAGCGCTGGTTGGCTCCCGCTGTAGGAGGCCGCGCATTTAAACCCCCAACTGAGACGAACCAAACACTTACCAAATGTATACTTGTCGCTACTTAGTCTAGCGCTTGGCATTATTATGAAAGGGCAAGGACTGGATTATGCAGTAACAATTCAACTGATTGGGATATCAGATCATCATCATCATCTTCATGCTGTCAGTCGCAATGCGACAAAGACTGCTTTCATTAGTTAACCGCCGCTCTCCAATTTGATCTCTGCTGTGAAAGTGATGTTATTTCATGCGGTTGGACATTTCATAAAAGCTGCTTGCAAAGTATTTAAGTGCTGCTGGCTTTTGCAAGTTACTAGCGGCACTCTCTCGGGGAGCAAATAGAGGTCTCACACAAGCAAGAACACGTCAAGACAGGTGCAAACTATTTGTCCCTTTAGTGGCTGGTCGGGAGATGTTGGGAGTTCCATTCATCACCACCTTTAATGCTGCCACAGTAACATGGTTTTATGTTAGGGTTTACTCCCTTAGCCTTTGGTTCTATCAAGAACCTGTACCAGAAGGCAGTGGTTTACAACTTTGCAAGGCAGGGGCGTCAAACTCCCTGAGGTAGTTAACACCTAAGGTATCAGAGGTACTGCAATACCCGCATACCTATCGGATCAGGGTGCCATTAATGGGCAAAGAAACGATCCTTATCCGGGCCTGGCCGTATCTATCCGCAGAAAGAAACAGTCTAGAATGTTTAGAACATGGTTTGAGAATGGGGTGGGACAAGCACTCGACTCTATAATTTTGATGGTCAGATTGCTTGTTTACATATCCAGTGGCAACAGTGATGCTAGGCCCCCCTCGACCAATCACCACCAAACAAATAGCCCCCTTTGTTCCTACCCTAGCATCTTTTTCTATACAATAACCATCTATATGCGTCGAAAATGCCAGCAGAGGTTCTGATGATGGCGGAAATCATCTATAGGGGAACTCTTGACCTTGGCAGGAGATCTACCTTCAAGTTGCATAGTCCGATGGTTTTGAGTTAGACTCATTTATCTGAGATAAATATATTACATTGATTATTATAATCGACCTTACTTTAATTTGAAGTAACGTTTATTTTGAGTGGTTAACTTTTTTAATATTTGAAGTGCAAACATCTAAGATTAACGTCGTCAAGCACGCCAAAACTCTGGCACCATAGACTTCTGTATTAACAGGTTCTATTAAATTGACTCAGTATTCCCTTCAAATGCTATATAAATGCATTGGTATCTTAGTGTGATATGCAGAATACAAACTAGCCCAATGTTTTGGTTGTTTAAATTTGATGCTTCATCCGACTATGCAGCTTTAAATAATATGTATAGCAAATGTTATTCCACCAGTAAACAGTTTGGTGCATGAATTAAATAAATAAGGGGCATTAATTTGGTGTCATTGCTGGAGGCACCCATTTCACGGCTTCAGCCAATCCCAGCTTGCATACTCACCTACTCTACTCACTCAGTCTAATTGGTTCCGGAACTCAACAGCCTATCACAATGCTGCACACCTTGTCACTCTCCCTCGCCCGCTAAGTAAGTAATTGACGCTCTTTACGCTAACACCTCTTCTTAACCAAATCAGCTACAGTTCCACTTGATTTGGTGCAACGACACACAAATCAAACACATACACAAACAATAATTCAAACATGGCATGCAGTTTTAGCCTTCCTCAATAGAACCCACTATGAACATTGCATGTTGTTATATATTGTATTATTGATAATTTTATTATATATTATACATGCTTATTTGCATACTATGCCTGAATAATTTCATATTTCCACCAAACCTGCCCTCCCTTTGAGTAAAGCACCTCCTTGAATGTGTTGTTTATTTATTTTTGTTATTTGGTCCTAGCAACATATAAGGCACATCTATGATCACTACTGCACAGCGGCGAAAACAAGTGCATGTACTTATAAACTTTATGAGCTGAATAAACAAACAATCACCCATAAAAAAAAGCTCAAATCAGGGCGGCCCTTGAATGTTGACCAACCTTTGCGTCGATGATGTTGCACAATCATGGGAATAAAGTTATGTTCTTCCTACCAGCTGCTTTCTTGCTATCTGTCTCCATGCCACCAAGGCGGGGCTCAGCATGATGCAACCATTTCTGTGGGTGCAGTCGGGGAATTGTTAGAGTCCAACTTAGCGGGAGCAGTAATTTGGGGTTGTCTTTCCAATTACCGGGTAGGCCTATACTTCTACTTCCGGTGAGGAGATACAGTGGGGCTTCTTCAGTAAAGTAGGACACAATGCTTAAAGGCCACCGAACACGACACACCGATTCCTGATTGGTTGGGGGTTTATTTTCCTGTACACTAACAGGTACGGATAGTGTGAGGTCATTGGTTTGTAGGCGTTCTCTGTGGCGGAGTGGTTAGAGTGTCTGACTTTTTTCTAGGTCAGACTCTGAATCTGAGGGTCGGCGGTTCGATTCCCCGTGCCCCCAGCTCTGCCAATTTGGATTTCCACCGCTGTGTATAAGTTACAGCGTCATCAAAGGCCGGTTGCTCTCATGCCATGTCTATGTGGTATGGGAGGTTAAAAATCCTTTGGGTAAGTAAAAGTGTAAGCTTGGGCTTTCTATCGACCAGCAGTGGAATCAGGAAGACCAGTCGTCTATGACTGA
This sequence comes from Branchipolynoe longqiensis, assembly GCA_030323885.1. Taxonomy (NCBI): domain Eukaryota; kingdom Metazoa; phylum Annelida; class Polychaeta; order Phyllodocida; family Polynoidae; genus Branchipolynoe; species Branchipolynoe longqiensis. The sequence goes on from CM059191.1 coordinate 101,197,377, forward strand.
AATTTCCTCTGCTTAAACAACTAATGGACCAAAACAAAAAATGGGTGTGGGGAGGGGCGGTGGGGAGGGGGGAGGGGGGGGGGGGGGGTCAGAACCCACCCAGAGTCATGGCTTAGGTTAGTATAATGAATGAAAGTAAGGGATAACGAGTAAGTTAGTTCAATAGGTCTCCCGTATGGTTGTGGCTAGTGATGTGGTCACTCGTAAGTCATTCATTATGCGTATGGAGAGGGGGGTCGTCAGGCAGGTGAAGACTGTGTCGGTGCACCAGTACCCCCTCGTGCAAAGCTCATCAATTGAAGCCCCACTCAGAGAGGGAAAGGTGCAGCTGCCCTCCTCGGTGAGTGGGAGGAGACTGATTGGTGGTGAAGTCCCGCTTTTTCCGCAAATATTTTGAGCGTCGTCTGATTGACTTTGTATGGGAGAGGAACGGAGCCCAGCATCAAGGATGGAATCGGAACGCTACCCCCCTCAGAAGTACTGGGAGCTGCTCGAAATGGCGTTCGGTCCAGTGGACCGCGCAGATCTTCAGGCTCGGGCAGCGAGCAACTGGGATCTCCAGTTCCCTCTCCTTAAACTGTATCATCTTAGACCACCTTATGTATACCACCAGGGGAAGAAGCGAAAGTCTCCCCTGAGGAGCACTGAGTCAGAATCAGTCACCTGGCATTCCCTGAGGAGGGCCCTGAAGCTACAAAGTAATGGTACAAGTAATGGAGTGTGTCAGGGTACATGACCCGGGGTTGTAGATCGGAATGAGAACATCCAGTGTAGGGTCTTCGGCAGGATAGGCACTGCCTGCCTGGGTGCAGTGGCACACTCTCTCCTTACCCCCTTCAGGGTGGAGGCAACTTCGAAGCTATTGTAGGCTATGGGTTCTGCCCCATTCTGCCTAGGAAGTTGCTCAGTCCACTGAGGTAATTAAGGATAGAGGAGTACTTCATGGTTCTAGCAAGCCAAGAGGCGTAAAGTGCCACCTGCCTCGGAGGTCAGGGGAATGGGCTGTGCATCTTTGAGAAGCCCTCCATATATCTCCTCACCTGAAGCTCCCGGGTCGCTATCTAGTTGGGGGCGTATGACCTGCTCTGGAAGTTCTGCTTCTCTTTTTGCAGCTGTTCTACCCCTGGAATTAAAAAGGGATGTTTACCAAATAGGCTGCTGCAACATAGGCTACCGATCGGTGTCGGCTTCAGCGATCCGACTGGCGCTGGCTGAGTCGTCCAGCCTGCTTAACACATCACAAATTACGTTGTCGTTGCTTCCAATGAACACTGAGGACAACTCAAAGTTCTTCTCGCCAGCAACCCAGAATAGCCATCTGAGGTAGTACATGATCTCGGGGCTTTCTGGGCACTGTAGGTGGCTAGGTGTTCTGCGAATGAACCTAGGATTTTTGCCTTACCATTGAAACTTGCTGCAAAGTCGAACTACCAATCGATATCTTCCTGAAATCTGCATGAGAGTCTGACCTTAAAGTGGGGTTCCCTGACGCTGTTAATCATGTCATAAATACATCGGCAGAAGCTTCTGCCCCCTTTCTTCAGTCAGCAAGTAGCCCACTTAGACTCTCTAGCTCTTTACGGGTCGCCTTGTGGCAGCCTTTCACCTCGCTCAGGACCTTGATTAATCTTTTGAGCTTGTCTTCCGGGAGCCTCATTTCTAAATCGACCGAGTCAATAATTATCCCGAGAAAGCGGACAGCGTTGCTAGGAGATGCCAGCTTCCCGAAGCTTACGAAAAAGCCAATTATTCTGAGAATACCTATGACCTGATCCCTGCAGCCTTCAGTCATAGTTCGGCTCACTATGCAGAAGTCATCGAGATAATTGATGACCCTGGGCACTCCCTCATGCCCCGCACATCTGAAAACTAAATCAGAAATCTCGCTAAAAGAGAGCCCCATGCATAGTCTGTTATCTTTCATGTAGGTGCACTGACTAATCTCCACCGACCTCAAATAACCAGTGTAGGCCCTGGCTCTCACGGTCTCAAGGGTGAATGCAGACTGCCCGATAAGCATCCTTAATATCCACTGTGGCCATATAGTCCCCTCTGTCCATAACCTCTGATCCCAAATGATAGCGTCTTCTATGAAAGTGACAGTGTAGCATCCAGGATAGAAGCGGGCCGGTGGCAGCGCCACCGATAGGGAGGGGGGCATACATCAAGTAAGCTACCCCATCAATAATAAGGTAGTAAATATACATATGCTCCCTTTCGTGCCTTTATACTCGCATAATGCTCATACATCACATCTTTTTTTATTATAAATAACACCAAATACAGCAGTCGCTACCTGGACGAATATAAGTATGAGTTTACATACACCGTCTTCACCAATGTTAAGAATGTTGTGTCCTACTCTATTATTCCATTTTTGTGTAAATAATCCCAAACTGAAAAATGCCCAGAAGACCAGAGCTTCATCGTTGGACAAAAGCACATATTCAGTAGAAAAAAACATATTTACCCCCCCAATAAAAAGAAAGTTTGAGATATCATGCCTAGAACACAACACAAGACCAACAGTTCTGCGCCATCAGATCAATCCCATGATGCTTAGCCTCTGACCCCATACATGCTCCCTGATATAATCAAGCTAACCTTGTCTGCTTTCCCATTCAACTGCTTAGATATCTGATTGATTGATTGATTGCTGTTGGTTTAACACTGTGTTTCCCATTCAACCGCTTAGATATCTGATTGATTGATTGATTGCTGTTGGTTTAACACTGTGTTTCCCATTCAACCGCTTAGATATCTGATTGATTGATTGATTGCTGTTGGTTTAACACTGTGTTTCCCATTCAACCGCTTAGATATCTGATTGATTGATTGATTGCTGTTGGTTTAACACTGTGTTTCCCATTCAACCGCTCAGATATCTGATTGATTGATTGATTGCTGATGGTTTAACACTGTGTTGGCAGCAACCGCCATATTCACCGTGAAAAGCTAGTAGTATTTATGCAGTCAGTTTTGTCAATCACACTTAGGCCTACCTACATGTGCGCATTGAAATTTACACGAAAATCTTAAATCGTCTGGTATCTGTCAAATGACAAGAAAATTGATGTTTGATGTAATTTTTGAAGTGGGCAAATAGAATCCCCTGAGGAAAGCAACACAAACTGTTTGTCTCTACATTCCACCTATCTGTTCCAGGTTGACGTCACAAGATGGATTATTTGAGGACGAGCCTAATAGGCAGGAATTGATCAGTCCAGGAACATTAGATCGAGTATTCTGTGGCTATTCTTTAATCAATCAATAGTTCCGTCCTCTAGTCTAGGGTTGGATGCAATGGTTCTCCACTTGTCCCGATGTTGTGCTGTTCTGATAGACTGTGAATAATTCAAGCCTGTCCACTGTGAAATATTTGTAAACCATGATGTTCTTGGTCTCCCTCTCCCTCTGCTGCCATTCACCTTCCCTTCCAACAATGTACGGTATATTGAACTCTGACGAATGATGTGGCCAAAATAAATAAGTTTCTTTGTCTGTATAGTGGCAAACAAGCTTTTCTTATTTTTAATTTTTCTGAGAACTTCTTTGTTGGTGATCTTCTTTGTCCATGATATTTTCATCATCCTTCGATAAGTCCACATCTCAAATGCTGCTAAACGTTTGTACATTTTCTTAGAGATTGTCCATGTCTCAGCCCCATACATTAGAGTAGACCACACATAACACTGAAGAATACGCTTCCTTGTTTGTATTAATATCTTACTTGATGTTAACACTCTATACATTTTGGAGAATGTTGTTTGGGCTATTGTTATCCTTCTTTTAATTTCTTCCTCACATCTCCTATCATTTGTAATCTTTTGTCTGAGATATATGAATTTGGATACTTGTTCTATGTTTGTGCCATCTATGGTTATATTGATATTTGGTTTATCTGTCTTTTTAGTTATAACCAATATGTTGGTCTTCCTGGCATTCATCTTCATGTTTAATAGTATTCCAGCTTTATTGATTCTAATGCAAGGCAGTTAACATTTCTAGAAGTGCAATAGCTTGTTAAAGTTGCCTAGTCCGATAGCTTTGAGTCTCTGTCACTGTTCTGAGATAAATATATTAACCTGATTAGAGTAATCTACCTTACTTTAATTTGAAGTCACTTTTATTTTAAATGGTTAACATTTTAGAGATATGAAGGGTAAACATGTCAAATTAGTTTCGGCAAGCACGCCAAAACTCTGACACCATAATGCTTCTGCATTAACAGGTTCTATTCGATTCACTCAATATTCCCTTCTATGTGGCAATAAATGCTTAATATGTACATCGGTATCTAAGTTAGAGATTTATAATCAAATCTAAGTAATTCCTCTGGCTTTGAAATTGTGATGCTTCATCGGACTATGCAGCTTTAAGATATTGCGGATATTCTTGAAAAGAATGCAGGATAAAATCATGTGAGCAGATTTTTAATGATGCTGGATCTATTAAGCGATGATGAGATGTCATGCGGGGAACGACTAGGTGGAATTACATGCGCTACTTCTTTATAACCCTCCCCTAATGAGTTTAAGCATGTTTTCAGTTTTATTTAAACTTGCATAGTCCGATGGGTTTTGAGTTTCTGTTATTTATTGGAATAAAAAACCTACAAGATATAGTGAATAGAATCAATAAAGCTGGAATACTATTCAACATGAAGATGAATGCCAGGAAGATCAAAACAATGGTTATAAGTAAAAAGACAGATAAACCAAATGTCAATATAACCATAGATGGCACAAACATAGAACAAGTATCCGAATTCATATATCTCGGACAAAAGATTACAAATGATGGGAGATGTGAGGAAGAAATTAAAAGAAGGATAACAATAGCCCGAACAACATTCTCCAAAATGTATAGAGTGTTAACATCAAGTAAGATATTAATACAAACAAGGAAGCGTATTCTTCAGTGTTATGTGTGGTCTACTCTTATGTATGGGGCTGAGACATGGACAATCTCTAAGAAAATGTACAAACGTTTAGCAGCATTTGAGATGTGGACTTATCGAAGGATGATGAAAATATCATGGACAAAGAAGATCACCAACAAAGAAGTTCTCAGAAAAATTAAAAATAAGAAAAGCTTGTTTGCCACTATACAGACAAAGAAACTTATTTATTTTGGCCACATCATTCGTCAGAGTTCAATATACCGTACATTGTTGGAAGGGAAGGTGAATGGCAGCAGAGGGAGAGGGAGACCAAGAACATCATGGTTTACAAATATTTCACAGTGGACAGGCTTGAATTATTCACAGTCTATCAGAACAGCACACCATCGGGACAAGTGGAGAACCATTGCATCCAACCCTCGACTAGAGGACGGAACTATTGATTGATTGATTGGAATAAACATATTAGGGTGATCATTATAATCTACCCTACTTTCACTTGAAGTTACTTTTATTTTAAATAGCTAACTTTTGAGATATTTGAAGTGCAAACAAGCACAATTAGTTTTGGCAAGCTTGCCAAAACTCTGACACCATAGGTTTCTGCAGTACCAGGTTCTATTAAATTGCTGCAGTATTCCCTTCTATGTGGTGACAAATGTTTAACAAGTGCACCAGTATATAAATTAGATATGTAGAATCAAATTGAAATACTTGTTTTGGTTTTGAAAATTTGATGCTTCATCGGAACATGCAGCTTTAATAGAGACAGCCTATCCCTTTTTTGCTGGCCTACATTGCTGTAATAGCTGTGGAGGGGTGGGGGGGTCATTGACTATAGGACTGTAATTTTCACAGAACCCTCAGCGTTTACTGGGCCCAAAATACCTTCCAGAAAATTAAGTGTTACAAGGTATACTCAGTCTACCTCAAACATAATAATAGTGGAAAATAACGGTGTGGTATTCGTGTTACTGCCATTTAATTGATGACGTCATTGCAAGCCATTACTTCTGGTTTTGGTGGCCTGGTCCCCCAATGAGCATCACTAGTATAAAGTCACCATGAAGTTTGCACTGTCACAAGTCGGTTCCCATCCTGATATGACCTTAGATGGTGCCAGGATGTAAAACACTAACACCCAACCAACCTCCCCTAATCCTACTTCTCAGGGATGTAGATTGGGATGAGGAGGAGGAGGAGGAGGAGGAGGAAGAGGAGAGTGAGTGTCAATGAATGCTACATTAGGCTGACAACCAATTAGAACACACTACCCTCGTCGTGCTAGCACCTGGCGGGCAGAGCGGGAACCATGTGGCCTTACTCCAGCAGCTCCTTCTCCCCTGGGGCCATTTCCCTTTATATTTAAGGGTAATAATTGGTGTTAAAATAAGTTGAGACTTAACATTATGCGTATTGGTAAGTCAACATTTGACATTGTATCTTATCATTTTACATTGTTTGGTGTCCTGATGCCTTATGAAAGCCTCTGTTAAGGCAGGTTGGTTCATGCCTTAGTGGCCAAATCTTATACTAAAAAATACATACATATATCCTCCCTTCAATATATTAATGTAATAATTGGTGCTATAATAACTTTAGTCTTAAAATAGTCTATATTGATTCTTCAATGTTTGTGGTTTTATCTTGTCATTCATGTGATCTCGCTTCCATCTCATGCTACTGTATCCACAATTTCCTTATATTAGTACTATGCCATGCAATTGTCCTAAATATTGTTCTTATACTAACCTATGTATCCTTATATTAGTAGTATGCTGTGCAATTGGTCTTACTTCTATTGAGTAATTATGCATTCATAGAAAAAGAATTATTAGCCATATGTTTTGGGTGGATTATGTTTCACAAATATATATTTCATTTTGGTTGTTGATATCTCAGTTGCCATGATACCGATCGCCAATCCTCTCGCTTCGCTATTTGATCTACGTATGCTTCGTTATTTGCACCATCTAGGTGTGTCGCATTGTGCACAGTCAACCTACACATTTCAATACATCGATCCAGTGTCAAATTTGGTGTTTGTAGCAATAAGTCCCTCAATACTTTATTTCTCACGCCGCACACTAATCTGTCACATAGTAATGACTCTTCTATGTCACCATAGTTATAGTATGTTATCCTCATCTTCAGTTCTCGTATGTACCTGTCCATGCATTGTTTCATTTTGTAATATGTTGGGACTCGGCCGTCTGAACCCCAAACTTTACGAGTCTCCACAGGTGTGTTCTGACAACTGTCTGTCAGTTCCCACGCATCGTTGCTCTCAACAACTCATAAGGAATAAAGGAAGACAAGTCACGCAAGATTGACAGTGAAGAGGTCGTGCTTTATTGGTATCAACCCCTGTTCACCTACTGGCAACCTATCATCTTCACTCCTTACCAACTACCCACACGGATCCGCATGACTCTTGCTTGTGTATATCAGAATCAGTGCCTACAGCCCATTGAACCTGGGTCCAATGGTTGTTGCACACAGCTTAGTGTCTTTGGAATAGATGTTGCTCGTTTGAGTGTAGAAAGTGGAGTGTGTCTCCTTGTGGGGTCTGTGTGTCAGGTATAAGGAATGCAGGTGACTGGGCTCACACAGCCAGCCAATCAGACAACCCTAACAGCCTGGGTGGGCGACGCCCTAATAGGGGCAGCTGTCACTCAACTACAGCTGCAGGTGGTGTCCATATCGTATGCAGGATGGCTGGGTGCATGAAGGGAACACTTCAATAATTATTAACAGTCTATTAAGTATGAACATCACATCACACTCTCGGTTTCTATGTGTTATCACATTTCCATATAGACGCTTATGTCACAAACCGAGTGGGGCACCCATATTGTCTCTGTTACATAATCCTGGTCCCCACTCCGTCGCCTGAGAATCATAATGTTCTTTGCCAATATATAAATCCGAACCGAAAATCCGTATATTTTTACAACTTGTTTGATTGTACAAATTAAATTGGAATCGGACAACCATAATGTTTGTCTTACCTTCAGGACCGAAACAAGCTGAACTCTGTTCCGGAATTCACCTACCTCGGAAGCACTATATCAAGTGATGGATGCATTGATGCTGAAATACAGAGGAGGATGGCCAAGCTAGCGCATCTTTCGGCCGAATACGCCAGAGACTCTGGAACAACCACCATGTGTCCATTCGGGTCAAAGGCAAGATCTACCATGAAATCATGCTATCCACCCTACTATACGGAGCCGAGGCATGGACAGTGTACAGACAACAGGTGAAAAAGTTGCATGCCTTCATGATGTGACATCTGCGTTCAATCATGAGGCTAACCTGGAAGGAAAAAGTGACAAATAAGGAAACACTTGAACGGACAGTGCTGCCCTCTATGGAAGATCTTCTGATCAAAAAGAATCTCCATGGACTGGACACCTCATGAGGATGTCATCAGACAAGCTACCAAAGCAGATCCTCTATTCTCAACTGTCTTCTGGCTACAGAAAGAGAGGGCGCCCTCATCTCCGGTTCAAGGATACCATCAAGAGAAACCTGAAGCTGAGAGACATTAAGACCAACTCATGGACGCAACTCTCACAGCAGAAAGCTAAATGGAGAGCGGCAGTCAAGTAATGAAAGCAGTCTTTGTCACATCGCGACCGACAGCATGATGATGATGACCTTCAGAATACTTCCTGAAGGCCTAGATTAATGGTCTGATTCTTTGCTGATCCACATTGTCTATTTTCAATGTTGAGTACACTTTTTGTGCTTCGATTCCTGCGACGTGCAGGAACACCAAACATTGGATCTTTTCTGTCTTGTTTACTACTCCTGCTGCTGATGCATAAGATTTGTTATGAAATATACCAGGTTTTCCAGTTCATTGCCATGTTTTCTTGGAGGTTTAATGGTGCTGGGTTTTAGTCCCGATAGCGCCATTTCTACTGTGTTTTGTTATATTCACATCTGACACCATGTAAAGAAGTGTTGACAAGTCAAGATCCAGTTAACGAGTATTAATCATTCTTCTCTGACGTCATGCCCTAGTGGCCGCTCCTGACACTAGCATGACATATGTTACACACCCTGTTGTAAAGACTAGGTCTCCATAAAGTAAAGTTGAATCCTTCCTCCAACTAATAGTTTTACGACTCATCATGGTCACCAGTATGTAAAGTCTACTGCTCGAATCTCTGGTTGTGTAGGCAGGCTATAGTGAAATCAATACAGGCAAGGAGAAAGGAAGAGTATAAAGTGTGAAAGAAGAGAGAGAGTCAAGCCCTCTGGTTTATTATTTATATGGTACATGGATTCAGTGAGGAGTATCACCCCACCCCATTCTCCCAATGAGAAACAAGCATTCTTAGCTCTACCAATAGGGATCCAGCATTCCTGGTCCCCATGGTTACCAGTCATCTGTCCACCACCACCAAGCTGTGTGGCTCCCCTGGCCACCACCAACCTTGAGCCTGAGTGTGGTGATCCTTATGCCCGGCGCACACCTCCCGTTTACGACGTAAAACTGCCCGTTTACGACGTAAAACTGGGTTTTAGTCGTTAGGTGTGCGACACCCGAGCACACCAGAGCCTTGCGATTCCCGACTTAAAACTCAGTTTTAGGGCTTAAAACTCGAATCGCAAGGGATTCGAAAAACGAATCGGGCCGTTCAAGAAACGGTAGGTGTGAGCGGTCAGTCGTATCTTATACGGTATATGTGTGATACCCAACGTCCGTTTGCCATCCAAGTCCTCTGTGTCTCTGTGTGTCTCTTTGTCTGTGTGTGTCTGTGTGTGTCTCTGTGTGTGTCTCTGTATGTGTCTGTGTGTGTGTCTGTGTCTCTGTGTCTCTGTGTCTGTATGGGTGTCTGTGTGCCTATGTGTGTGTCTGTGTGTGTGTCTCTGTGTCTGTGTGTGTCTGTGTGTGTCTCTGTGTCTCTGTGTATTTATGTGTGTCTCTGTGTCTATATGTGTGTCTCTGTGTGTGTCTGTGTGTGTGTCTGTGTGTGTGTCTCTGTGTCTGTGTGTGTGTCTCTGTGTATGTATGTGTGTCTCTGTGTCTATGTGTGTGTCTCTGTGTGTGTCTCTGAGTCGCTGTGTCTCTATGTGTGTGTCTCTCTGTGTGTGCCTCTGTGTCTGTGTGTGTGTCTCTGTGTATGTGTGTGTGTCTTTATGTGTGTATCTGTGTCTGTGTGTGTTTCTCTGTGTCTCTGTGTGTGTCTCTGTGTCTGTGTGTGTGTCTGTGTGTGTCTCTGTGTCTGTGTGTGTCTGTGTGTGTGTCTCTCTGTGTGTGCCTCTGTGTCTGTGTGTTTGTCTTTATGTGTGTATCTGTGTCTGTGTGTGTTTTCTCTGTGTCTCTGTGTGTGTCTCTTTGTCTCTGTGTGTGTCTCTGTGTCTCTGTGTGTCTGTGTGTGTGTCTCTGTGTGTGTCTGTGTGTGTGTGTCTCGGTGTGTGTCTCTGTGTCTGTATGTGTGTCTCTGTGTCTATGTGTGTGTCTGTGTGTGTATCTCTGTCTGTGTGTGTATCTCTGTGTATGTGTGTGTCTCTGTGGGTGTGTCTCTGTGTATGTATGTGTGTCTCTGTGTATATGTGTGTGTATGTGTGTGTCTCTGTGTGTGTGTCTCTGTGTCTATGTGTGTCTCTCTGTGTATGTGTGTGTCTTTGTGTGTGTATCTGTGGCTGTGTGTGTGTATGTGTCTGTGTATGTCTCTGTGTCTGTGTGGGTGTCGGTGTGTGGGTGTCTGTGTGTGGGTGTCTGTGTATGTGCTTCTCTGTGTGGGTGTCTGTGTGTGTCTCTGTGTGTCTCTGTGTATGTGTTTCTCTGTGTCTGTGTGTCTGTGTGTGTGTCTCTGTGTGTGTCTCTGTGTATGTGTGTGTCTCTGTGTCTGTGTGTCTCTGTGTTTGTCTCTGTGTCTCTGTATGTGTCTATGTGTGTCTCTTTGTCTGGGTGTGTGTCTCTGTGTGTGTCTCTGTGTCTGTGTGGGTGTCTGTGTGTGGGTGTCTGTGTGTGTCTGTGTGTGGGTGTCTGTGTATGTGTTTCTCTGTGTCTCTGTGTGTGTCTGTGTGTGTCTCTGTGTATGTGTGTGTCTCTGTGTCTGTGTGTGTCTGTGTCTCTGTGTGTCTCTTTGTCTGTGTGTGTCTCTGTGTCTCGGTGTGTCTGTGTGTGTCTCTGTGCATGTGTCTCTGTGTGTGTCTCTGTGTCTCTGTGTGTCTCTTTGTCTGTATGTGTGTCTCGGTGTGTGTCTCTGTATCTCTGTGTTGGAGGGAGGGGGAGAGAGGGAGAGAGGGAGGGAGGGAGGGAGAGTGTCTGTGTGTCTCTCTTTCAGAGACACACACACAGAGACACATACACAGACATAGATACACACACAGATACACAGAGTCACACACGGAGAGAGGGAGGGAGGGAGAGTGTCTGTGTGTCTCTCTTTCAGAGACACACACACAGAGACGCATACACAGACATATATACACACACAGATACACAGAGTCACACACAGAGACACATGCACAGAGACACACACAGACCCACCGAGACACACACAGAGACACACACAGACACAGCGAGGGAGGGAGGGAGGGTGAGTGTCTGTGTGTCTCTCTTTCAGAGACACACACAGAGACACATACACAGACATAGAGACACACACAGATACACAGAGTCACACACAGATACACATGCACAGAGACACACACAGACACACCGAGACAAAGAGACACACACACAGACACACACAGAGACACAGACACACACAAACACACACATAGGCACAGAGTAACACACACATAGAGACACACACACACAGACACGGACAGACACACACACAGACACACCGAGACACACACAAGACACATACACAGACACAGAGTAAGACACACACATACACAGGGAGGGAGAGAGGGAGGGAGTCACACACACAGACACACACAGACACACCGACATAGAGACACGCACATAGACACAGGGTCACACACACAGACACACACACAAAGACACACACAGAGACACACACAGACACAGACACACACACAGACACACACAGAGGCACACACAGAGACACACACAGAGACACAAAAACACACAGACACACACAGAGGCACAGAGTAACACACACACAGACACACACACAGACACAGGGAGGGAGAGAGGGAGGGAGAGTCGCGAAAACGGACGGTATATGTGAGCGCTCCAGTCGGGAAACGGGTCGGGTCGGGTCGGGTCGTCAGTTTTAGTGCGCGAATCGTAAACGGTAGGTGGGTGCGCACAGATGGTAGGTGTGTGCCAGCCATTACACACAGTCCTGCCAGCACCACTATGTCTATTTACATTTAACACCACCAGCATCTACATATACACATACATGCACCTGGTCACGTATATACCCGATCAATAATAGAACATTTGCATTCCTCCACCATTGCATTAAAGCGGAATATTTTACACTGTGACATCAAAAACCATAGTTAGACATAAAAACACCCCACCCTCAACCTTAAACAACCCACAAGGGCAAAACGGATGGCCGAATAAGTTGTGTGAATCCTTGGTCGATTTAAAGCCATAACTTTAAAAGGTGTGTGTTTGTGTGTGTCTGTGTCTCTGTGTGTGTCTGTTCAGCAGATATCCTCGCATATGGCATATTTTGGATAAGGCAAGGCGTAGAGTGATGAGGAAGACCAATTGTCCATGACTGAAATTCCCTGCGTTTAATCAACTAATGCACCAAATAAAATATAAAAATGTTCCGTAAACTTCCCACCTCCAATAAATATCCCACGCTGGGCCTAAGACCCAGTTTGTTTGTGTGTTGTATTGCATCCTAGCAACATCTAAGGTAATATCAGGACCAGTATCGACTTGTGTCAGTGTGCCCTAATGGCAATTTTATAGTGCTGCCCCACTGAGAAACGAGACCACCAACACCATGACCCGATGTCTGGCACAGCCACATTATCCTGATACTGTGCTAACCAGTCCTTTTCCTATCCTAGTAATGCCAAGTGCCAGGCTAGATAGTGCCACGCATCAATTCTATAAGTCATCGGTTTGACTCGACTTGGATCCAAACTCCCGACCATCCGCATTGCAAGCCTACACTCTACCAATTCTGTCAATACGTTCGGTCCTAAGCTCCCAAACCACACACTACCGTTCCCCGACATCCGTCCCACCTCAAATCCTACTGGGAGGTACAACAGGGCGAGTCAGTGTTCAGCAACACCTGGCGGTGACCAGATCCTGCCCCAATAACGCAGTTCAGTGACGCATTGCGCCCCACCGTTTCCACATTAACCGCCTGCTGAGCCGCCATTCCCTGAACCAGGCTCAGCGATACATGTTTCTTTTTTTTCTTCTTTTGAAGATTTATGCTGCTTATCATGGATAAGTCAGAATAGACTTGTTTTCACCATTAGCCAGTTGGTCAATAGAAAGCCCCAGGCTACACTTTTACTGACCCAAGGGATTTTTAACCTCCCACACCACATAGACATGGTATGAGAGCATCTGGCTTTTGATGATGCTGTGAGAGTTATACACAGCGGTGGAAATCCAAATTGGCAGAGGTGATGGCATGGAGAATCGAACCAGTAATGTACAGATTAGGAATCTGATCTAGAAAAATGTCAGACATTTTAACCAATGTACCATAGAGAACAAGACATGCGTCTTCTTTATAAACAGGAAGGACCTCAGTCAGTACTCATAGGTACGACTAATGGGGTGGATACTTAGATACTGATGCACTTATTAAATATTTGTCGCCGCATAGAAGGGGTCGGCTTGCCAAAACTAATTTGACTTGTTTGCACGTCAAATATCTCAAAGGTTTGCCATGTAAAATAAAAGTTACTACGAACTAAAGTGAGGCAGATAATAATAATCAATTTAATGTGTTTATCTCCATGAAATGACAGAAAGTGAAAACCATCAGACTATGCAACTTTTACTTCTGTCAGCACGCACAGGTAGAAGTGGCTTGACATCTCTTTCCGATAAATTGGACAACATATGAGAGTGTGTGACTTCCTACACGCTATCTCCAACTCTCCATCAAAGCGGCATACCTGGTCTGTACCTGATAAAGTAAGTCTTCAGTGAGCATTTCCTGAACCGACGGAGACTCTAATAATAACACGGTGCTGGAGTGTTAAGCATTTTTTTTAACTCGTTTAAGGTAGGGGTTTTAAGGGTGATCAATAAGGAGATTAAAGAAAATTAATGAATAAGTTGACAAATAAAAATAGAAGATTGTCAGTGAATAACAGTAATAATAATAATAAAACATTTATATAGCGCCCGATCCAGAAAGCCGTTCTCTGGGGCTTTTCATAAACAAATATACCAGAAAATAAATCTCACCTAGTTAAAAGCAGATTTAAACAAATGTGTCCTAAGACCTTTCTTAAAAGCACCAACAGATTTACAATCAGTGATATATCATGGCAGAAAATTCCACAGTCTCGGGGCAGCAATACTAAAAGCACGATCCGCAAAGCCTTTGAGTCTGCTCCAAGGAACTGCTAACTGGCTGGAGACTGTGGAGCGCAGTGTTCGAACATTTGTTCTCTCCTGGAGTATATCTCTCATATATTCTGAAACCTGATCATGCAAGGCACGATATCCAAGAAGCAGGACCTTGAAATCAATTCTCTTCTCCACAGGGAGCCAGTGTAATGATTTCAGCACAGGAGTGATGTGATCAAATTTCTTTGTACCTGTCAACAACCTGGCAGCCGCATTCTGTAGTTCTATCTGTAAGCAATGACAGTAAAATAACTAGGTGTTTAAATAAATAAATATATAAATAATATACAAAATAACCATTGATTGACACTAACCGATGGGAGTAAGGAAAACGATAGGTATTTTAGTGAGTAAATGTTATTTTATTTTATTTGTTGACTGATCTACCATAACCCGCTGGTTTTGGAGTGTAGAATTGATTAATTCATGTAGATTAATCGACCTTAAATGTTGAATAGCCACCATTTTAGTTTGATTTTGCATTGTTTCCCATTTCACCAACTCTACATCAATACAGATCAACAATGGTCACTGTAATCAGGAGCTCTAGATCTTGTTTATACCAAATACAATTTTTAATTGTGTTCAGACACATTTCACAGATGCACTTCATGGCCTTACTATAAAAAGGTTCTATCTGACAAAGTGACTGAATTGGTGTTATGGATGTACCAAAGCTATCATGCAGTTCCACAACTGTTTCTCAACTGGTATTTTTCACTGAGATATATTAAAAATAATATTGTTCTATCTGCTTTGCTATCATGCAGTCACACAGTTTAAGTCCTCATTATCCCGAAAGCACCATTTTGTCGGATAGAACCTTTTGATAGTATGGTCTCGACTAGTATTTAGACACATTTCATTCCTACTGTGCGTATAAGTGCATATTTCATATACATCTTAACCCTACAGTCTGTATGACCTAACTACGCCTACTTCTAGGACATGTCTTTGCTACACTTCTTCTTCTCATTTCTTTTGGGTAAATGATCATTTTATTCAGCGCCGAGGCACGGGTCTTCCGACCATGTTACGTTACATTCATTCACATATATAGTAGTCTAAAATCAACAAGAGTTTGATACAAATCAACAAGCAAGAAAAATGAAGAGCAGTGCAATTTCCCAACAGCATTGAGAGATAACGGGGTGTACATTTCATATTGTCAGTGTCATGGTTAAGGTAACTGTGTACTAATATACATGGTGAGTATGAAGCGATTCTATTAGCGGAATTTGATGCAGTTAAATCCTTTACTTCATTGCAGATTTGATAACAAATATAATGTGATGTTTCGTGTGGTTTCCTTGTGTTATTGTTCAAAGTAGGTCCGTGAACCCCTTTGGAAGAAATGGTACACATGTATGGTCAAGTGTTAGTAGATGGTATGGTTGTGGTGCTACATATTTATCTTAGTAAGTGTAGGGCCTACTGCAGATGTCAATAACTATACCATACTATGCCACACTTCACTATGGATGTGTGGTTCATTATGGATGTTGTAGAATGATGTTGTTGTTTTGGGGTATTCACCATTTCCTTGTACTAGTTAGTGTGTAGTAGTAGAACTAATGTTTTTTTGTGTTTTTTGTCTTCCTTTGGTAGATATGTTTATTCTGCTGAATAAGTCTTTTGTCAGTGTCAAAGCCCTGGTCTTCCATCCATTTTTTCAATTCAGGATTATTTACACAAAAAAGGTAAATAGAGTAACATATACAATAACTGTTGAATACACAATTTGCAGCCTATAACACAATGACATTCTATAACCCACAAGTTCCATAGCAATATGGCAACAGTAGTGTCATATGACTAGATCAATATTAGTTTCTATTATATTAATCCTAAGAACTTTGTTCGCACTTGTTCTATGTGACGTTCAATTAATAACGCTGGTTCCATTTGGCAACTAAAACCTCTCGCTTCAGCTCATTTATCGCTTTTGGCTTTGCTGACGTTGGAGTTGGTATGTATAAACTGCTAATAAATCAAGTCGCTGTCTCATAAAGAAAGTCTCCCTTCCGGGTGCTAGTTGTTTAGCGGTGACAGAATGTGTTCACGGCTTAAAGAGCTGTGGCGCTACCTGTACCTCTGTACATGGTCTCTCTCTCTATATATATATATATATACATATATATGTGCTATATAATCCATTATGTGAATATCAATAATAAAGGTGATTATTATTATATCAGCGGCGACAGAGTATGTTCAAGATTTGGAGATATGCTATGCCTTCAAATTCTATGTACATGGTCTCTCTCTATGTACATATATATATGTCATATAATCCATTATAAGAATATAAATAACAAAGTTGATCGTTATTATGTTTAGCGCACTGACAAAGTATATTCATACGTTTGAGGTATGTGATGCCCATGTGATGCCCATGTAGTCGGGAATTGGCTTCCGATGGGTAGTCGTCAGATAAATGGGGGGGGGGGGTTCAACTTTTATGTACATGGGCTCTCTCTCTATATATATAAAGAGAGAGATGTGATATACTCCATTATAAGGATATAAATAACACAGATGATTGGTATTATGTTTTGGTCTGGCAACGTATACTCATAAGTTGTAGGTATTTGATGCCTTCAAATTATATGTACATGATCTCTCTCAATGTATATATATGGGTATGTCATATAATCAATTATCAGAATATAAATAACAAAGTTTATCGTAATTTACGATGCGAATAAGCAGCTCATTGAATCGGGATTTTATTCAATACACAGTAGTCACTGAGGCAGTTACATTTCACAGTTGGGTAGGAATATGATCATCTTGGTTTATCATGAATAATGTCAGATGTTGGTAGGTCATGCCGAAATGTCAGATGTTGGTAGGTCATGCCGAAATCGGCTCAGGCCCTCAACCCCATCGTCTTATTGTGTCCGTCATTTGCCAGGGATGGGTGGGCGGCTGAGTTGAGATGTTGAGCTGCTCGTCTGGCTGCCAGAGTGGAAGTGATTTCTGGTGGGTCTCGGAGGCCGAGGGAGGGTGGCCGTGACGTCAGAGGTCTCGCGGGGAGTCTCGGGCGCACGAGAATCCGGTAGGGTATAGTGGTGGGGATTCGAACCCAGGTGGCGCCACCGGTGAGACTCCTCGTTAGCGCACAAATTACCCATTTTGGCGAACCAACATGAATATTATGTTTATTATCAATGAAGCTATTCTTTGAAACATTCTCAAACTAATTATAAATGCTGAAAGAGGGACACATTTAGGGGTCTTTAAAATGATCAACATTCTCCCAAGTAGGCCTATATAAAGATACACTTTTTCATGAGCGCCCCCCCCCCTTCCATACACCCACAAAGTATATAATAAAAATATTGATATTTTAGAATTTACTTCCTATGTGTAACTTAGGGCTCGTTCACAATTGTCCATATTGCTGCGGCAATATGGGTAATTCGGGACCGAGGCGAACACGCCCTCCCTACCCACTCCTGCCCCCCCCCCCCTTTCCCTTACCCCTACCACCCTCCCCTGCCACTCACCCGACTTAAATCCAGGCGGCGACACCAGCGCAGCGCGCCCGCGCTGGAGCCGCCGCTGGTACCTGCCAGTCCTATGACCTCACTTCCGCCCTGCCCACACTCCACCCACTTCTTCACCCGACGCCAGACCAGCAAGACCTAATTTTCACTGGCCCACCCGACCCTACTTATATCTTAAGGGTTGAGGCCCGGGTCATCAATAGACTTTATTGATTCACTACCTTATATTGATTCACTACTCATTTAACCTTACCTACTCTCATCCTTATTACGGTCTCATTGATTGCACTACACATTGAAAATAATAAGCTCCCATACTATGTAGTTCCGGCTCGTGTCTTGAATTATCTACGTTTCCACACGCATATCAACCTTATCACCCGCCATCAAAATGTTTGTACACTTGTGAAAATGTTGGTCACTGTGAATGACCCCTAGTCCCCAGTTTACCACTAAATGCGACCATAGCAGATTAAAATGTACCTGAAATAATTAATTGCTTCCCTTCTATGGCAATCTATTCCATAAAATGGACCTGCTACACAAAAAAACACAATTGACACATGGGTCAAGACAACATGCGACAAGTAATACTAGTAATATGTAACTCGATGACCTCCGAGTTCAGGCTGACCAACATAATTTGAAGAAAACCAAAGAAAGCGCATTTATTTATGCCGTGCGGTAATTGGGTAAGAGTTGCACTTGGCACCCCATAGACGTAGGACAAGAACTGCTATGTCAGAAGGATGTAGCTTAGTTTTATACACGCCAAGATACTGCTGAATCAGCACATCCTCAAGAGAGTGGAATCAAGTAAACCACTTTGTGAGGACACTGACACTTCTAGAAACCTTATCTCAAATAGCCGCACCATGTGAAGGGTCCATCCGCAAAAACCCACAAGCGCCATCTGGACAAAAATGAAACCATGACTACCACATTTGAGCTGAAGCTGCCATCATTGTGATAATCAACTCCAGTTTTTTTTTCGGAGAAGCTTCCATATCCTCTATGGAATGTTCTACTCAATATGAAATTGACAGACTTTAGCTGGAACACATAACACTAAATTACATTTTGACAAAAAACAACTGAAATGCATTTGTCAGTTTTTGCGCCTGAACCGGTCATGCTTTTTTTTTACCCAGTCACTCTCTTTTTATTTTCTTACATTCGTTTACTAAGCTGGGGGAAATTACAATCAGAGACAATTGGTATCCATCATTCCTCAGTTTCGTATCCTATCCTAGTTACGCCACACTTCAGGCTAGGTGGTGGCAAGTATACATTTTAAAGTCATTTGTTGGACTCTGCCAGAGTTTGAACCGCATGGGTTCGAATCACATGATCTACCACACAGGCAGCGGATGCTCAACCAATTTGGCCATCCTGTCTCCTCATGAACATTTTCCAAGAAACATAGAAAACTCCAAAATAACCTTTATTAATTTTGTAAGGGAGCAATAGGCCTTTTTTTGTGAACGATGCACAGTTTGGAATAAACTATACTCAAAATGGCGTCTGATGATAAATCCCGTTATCAGTTATTTATCGTTAGTGAACCATTTCCGTGGAGTTAACATAATGTTACATAGTAATGTTTACCAACCGTTTTATTACAAGGTTTAAAAGTGCTTTACTGCATGATACGTGGCTAGGGAGGAGAGGAAGGCGGTAGTTGGAATAAAACACTTTATTCATAGAAGGTCAAGTGCAGACAATATGAGACCATAAGACAATTTCAGGTAATTAATTAGAAGCAATGAGGATAATGAACAGTTAAGGCAATCAGGATAATGGAAGAATACATATATGAGGTACAAGGGTAACAAGTGAGAGTCATCAAGGACCTACGGTCAATGTCGATCGTGGGGGAGGGACCCCGAAGAGCCCTCCACCATATGTAGAGGTGATACAGTGATAGAGTATGGGTGGGTGGGTGGAGAAAAAGTCAGTGCTCCAGGAGAGTGAGGAGAGATGAGTGGCTGGGAGCAGCTAGGCGGCCGGTTTATAAGGCCGGAGAGAGGGGGGGGGTTGCGTCAGGGCGGCAGCGGAGGGAGGATGAAAGAGGTGGGGGGGGGGGTCCTCCTCCCCTGCCACGAATCAACCGCAATGCGAGCATTACGACCAATTGTTTCACACTTTGATCTCCCCTTTTTATTAAGAAAACATAAAGGAAAAGAACCTATTAATGCATGTGAATCACGCGATGTAATCGTTCATTATTGCATCGTTAATGATCAATTCAAAACCATCTGAAACACATTTTAACAGAAATATTATTTGTCAGAGATTTAAGTAGGCAGTGCAATTTATTCAGTTTGAATTAAAGACACAACGCATTTTACTCAAAACATTTCTTTGGCCTACTCTACTCGGTTGCAACTTTAAATCGGTTGCTATGGTCACGAGTTTGAATACCGGTAGAGTCAAACCAATGGCATACCCACTTAATTGATACGTGCCACTATATATCCTGGCACTTGGCATTACTAGGATAGGGATACAACACTGGTTAGCTCTGTATCAGAATAATGTGACTGAGTGGAAAATCAGGCCATGGTGCTGGCAGCCCGGTCTTCCAGTGGGGCAGCACTGTCAAGTATCATTAGTGTTCACTGTCACAAGTCGGTACTCTTCATGATATGACCTTACATGGTGCCAGGACGTAAAACACCAACAAACAAACACAACTAGAGGAGGTTGGGAAAGCAGACTCGCCTGCCAAACTGTGGTATGTTCTCAAGCCTTACCTGGTTAGGGTACCTGTTGATGATGAATGGAGTTTCTGTGTCGTTCACTTCTTTTAACCAATTTATAAATGTCCCATAACTTGGTTTTATTTTAAAGCGCCTTAGAAACACCTGTGCTATCGATGGCTGTTCACTGTGTTGTTCACTTCTTTTAACCAATTTGTAAATGTCCTATGCCATGGTTCTATTTTAAAGCGCCTTAGAAACACCTCTGCTGTCGAGGGCATTTCTGGGTCTTTCACTTCTTTTAACCAATTTGTAAATGTCCTATACCGTGGTTATATTTTAAAGTGCCTCAGAAACACCTCTGCTATCGAGGGCATTTCTGGGTTTTTCACTTCTTTTAACCAATTTGTAAATGTCCTATACCGTGGTTATATTTTAAAGCGCCTTAGAAACACCTCTGCTAGCGAGGGAATTTCTGTGTCTTTCACCTCTTTTAACCAAATTGTAACTGTCCAATACCGTGGTTTTATTTGAAAGCATCTTCGAATCGCTTCTGCTAGCGAACACACTTTATTGCATTTACATTACTGTTCAATCATAATTACCAGCAGCATCACCATACGTTTCTTTAAAGATCAGAAATTGTGTGCGCAAATCACTGTATCAATGCCTGTACTACGCCATTAAGCAACACCAAGGTTGTTCATATGAATAAAATACATTAACAAAATGAGAGAAAGAAGAACGAGAACGACAGCCAATGAGGGTCATTAGCTCATTCAACCTAATTAACACGCCACATATTACTGCCCTTTAATTATTGAGGCAAACTCGATAAAGTGCCAGCCTGGAACACATTGCGTTATAATAGAGATATGTGTGATAGGGGTTTTATGTACTAGCAACACATAAGGTCATATCCGGAAGTGCAGGCTTACATACTCGTGACAGTGCGCACAGTGTCAGGCTACGTTATAAGGACCTGACCAGGTGACCTCCTAAAATAGGTCAGCTGCCCCCAAAAAACGGTGCGCGGGAGGGAGAGCCAGGAACTTAATTTACAACCGACCGATTTTGCATGTACTATATTATATTTGATTTTGTTTGCATATTGTACATGTTACGAGAACATGGGTAATTGAATACGCACAAACAACGTCTTCCTTTTGATACAAAGAAGCATTTCTATTAATAGATTGTCTCGCTGCCGTCTAGACAGGTGCAATGCTTAGCGTCCTATTTAACTAACGGACTAGCCCACCTTTCAGCTCACTTCGACCTCGGCTGCAGTTCCATCAACACCTATACTACGGGATCCTTTGTTTACCATCCCACCCACCCAAGCTGTACGATAGCTGATGGGTCAAGTTGTGTAAGCCTCAAATCACCTTCAAAGACTCAATCATCTCTTGAAACCTGATATGTAACATTAAGAAACTACGGTAATAAAGTCCAATATATAATACATCAGTCTTGTGTCTTTCAATTAGTTGACTGACATTGGGAAATTTCCATCGTTAACAATTGGTCTTCCTCATTCCACCGCTACTTGCCCTATTCTACTAATGCCGAATGTCAGTCTTGGTATCGACAAATAAACAATGTTAAAGTCATTAGTTTGACTCGGCCAGGGATCGAACCCAGGGGTTTGAATCCCACGACTTACCAAAAAGGGGGTCGGGTGAGAGTGGACACTCAACTTTTTCAACCATCCCCTTTTCAAAGATTGCTTAGGCGCTCTCCAGAGTTGTCAACATTTTCACGGTCGGAGAACCAAGCTTCAATTTTGGAGTACACAATGAAATTCTAGATGTCATACATAGCTTTCAGCTGCAACAGGCTCTGTTAAATGCACGTTGTCTTCCTTCTATACACAACTGAATGATTGATGTCTGCAGGTGCCTTGCTTCCATATACACAGGCACGCGCCTATATTCCATCTAAGATTAAGACTTCATTTTTGTATTAACATTTCTTTTTTTATAAAGATTTTTATTCATCTGAATAGTCTTTTTTCATTGCCGAGGCACTGGTCTTCCAGCCATGTTTGTCATGGGTCATGTTTTATAGCATCTTATCCCTCATCTTTTATTCCAATTTTATGCATTGATGGATTTGTTGTTGTTTGGGAGGAGGGGGGTAATTATGTTATTCATCTGAACACCTATTTTAGCAGCGCTGTTTTCCAGCCGTTATAAGCGATCAAGCGATATTTCTATGGTATTTTAAAATAATATTAATACTATTAGTCGGTACTCCAAAGTGATTTTCTTTTTATGTTTCAGTGTTTAAAATTATATAGTTGTATAGATCTTTTAAATCCGATTCCAGATATATACATGTTATATAGATCTCTTGATAAGTTTCGAAACTATGAGGTTTTAAGCATTCATTTTTTTGCACTTATTTGTGCACATTTCCAAATTAGGGAAAGCTAGGTTTTTAAGGCCCCGGCCCAGAAACGATGTTGCATATAATTTGTCCAATATTAAAGAATCTCACTCTCTATAGCACAAATAGCAGGCTCAATTTTTTAAGATATCAAAATCCAGGCTTTGTTATTCTTTCAGATATTTCATGCTAAACTTGCTAAATTCCTTAATTTCTACTGAATATCAGCAGGGTCAATGATAAATTCTTGAAAACATCATAACTTCTGTTCTACTTACACTATCGCTCTAATTCTTATTCTAAAATAATCGAAATCAAAAGCTCTATATGATCGTACATGTTTTCTGTTGACACGGTAGCTTCAATCGATGCCATATTCATTGCTCCAGTGCAGATATGGGAATACACAGTCACTTCTCAGACCAACCTTGATGAGCATGATATCAATCTCAACCAAATATTGTTCTTGTTAGGTAGAGGAAGACTTGACCTTTCTGATGATATAATTTTCAGCACGATCCTGATCAATTTTCAAGGAGGATTGATGTCTTAATATTTTCACTCCTTCAGTTCAATCAAATTTTCCACTTAAAAACTGCCATGCTTGATATGCTAATGAAGCCTACTATTTTCTCTGTCTTTCATTGGTGGATATTTTTAGCTCAGGTCACTGTGCTCACCAAGGTATCAATTTTAGGGAAGGGAGTAGCTCAGACTGGATGAAAACAAACTCGGTGAGCATGCACAGAACTGTCGATGGTACCCCCAAACAACTTTCCATTGACTCTGATTTATTTCATAATGCTAACTAAAAATCCGATACCCTGAAAGACAAAAGAATAACTTTTAATTTCATCTAATTTTTATTTCAAACGAAGCAGAATTAGTGGAGATTGAAGTGTTTTAAAAAGGGTTAAAATATGTCAAATTTCGCGCTACGGACACCGTATACGCCCACTTTGGAGTACCTACTAATAGGGTGATATCGAAGTATGAAATAGCTATGCAGTAAGTGACTTGTAAACCTTGTAATAAAACGGTTTGTGAACATGACTATGTGATAACATTCCATCTGTGTACCACTTGACCTCCTAATCTATACCCACCATCAGGTGTAAAGTGATGGCACCGCCACAAGTAGGTTGTTGCCAGGACATAAAACCCCACTTATTCAATCTAACAGGGGGAGGGGGGTGTCCGGTACCTGGGATACTGGAGGTATTGCCCCCATTATCGCTAAGCAGCTGAAGTAGGTCACGACGGGGAGGACGCGGGGGTGATCGGTAATGTCCGCTTTACTACCTCATCAACAGCGGGTCTTACTAAGGAATTACAGTCAGTTAGGAGAAGTCCCATATACTGTGCTATAAGGTGTATGTGTGGTATAAAGTATTTATACACATATTGTCAGGATGGAACCGTTTATATGTTTGTATATCGCTGAGGGGAATCGAACCCGGAACCCACAGCAGCGCTGCTGGGCACTGGGGACGACCATCCACGGAACTGAGCAGTTTAAAGGGTGGAAGGTTGGATTGGAGGATTTCCGCTTCACTACTTCATCAACGGCGGGTTTTACTAATAAATTACAGTCAGTTAGACACAGTCCCATAGGCTGTGTTATAAGGTTAGGGGCAGTTTTAAAAGGTGGAAGGTTCGTATGGAGCTTTACTACTTCATCATTGGTGGGTCTTACTAAGGAATTACAGTTGGTTGGTAGGTTGTTGGAGTTTTATGTCCTGGCAACAACTAAAGTCATATCAGGACCGAGAGGAAATACAGTCAATTAGGTATACTCCTATAGGTTGTGTTATATGAAATATAAGCATTATATATATATAAATTGGCGGCGCTGCCTTTTCTTCATTATTTATTTATTTATTTATTTATTTATTACTACACCTGTATATATGCGATTTGCTACGGGCCTATTGGCGCCACTGTCACTTCTGGTGGCGATCTGCCGCCAAATTGCCATTCGCTTCGATTTTTAGCTTGACGGACGTGGCCAGGAGGCCTCAGTCCGTTACTTGCCAAACCTGCGGCTTGCCGATTATGCCAATAGGTTATTGCAGTATTTGTGGTGTGCTACATAAGCCCCATTCACACGGGGAATGTAAATCGATCCCTAGGATTCGACTGGCCTAGTTCGGGTTACATTTTGCATGTGAACGGGTGCCTGAGGCGGATTAGGGCTGAATCGATTCCTGTGATCCGGATACTGTAAACCATTTGTCGAGGTAGTTTATGTGAGTCGATTTCTGTGAACCGATTTATTTTGCCCGTGTGGATGCACTGAGGCGGATTAAGGACGTCACATGCATGCGCAGTCGAGACCTTAGTTTGTTGACTTTCTGGTCGATAAAAAGCGCATATTATATAATTTAGTCTATGAAACCACTAGCTGTGCACAGATATTTTGTTCATCATTTATTTTTAGGGTTTCAAGTTTTGAACGTTCCAAACCAATACGATTCAGTCCATACATATCTAGGTCGAACCCACACTCTCTCGTGGCGACGTCGACTAACCGAAACTGGTGTTGGTTAGTATCGACTTGCTCATGCGCTGATATCTATTTCCAGCCCAAGTACTGCCGGTGTGAACGAGCCGCTAATTTGATTCCTAGTATTCGCCTTGTCTAAATCGCTTTACATTTTCCCCGTGTGAACACAGCTTATAGAGAAGGTAGTATGGGACACTGTAATCAAATGGCGGATGATAGCCGAGTAAACAGGAAGACTAGAAGTGGCGCCAAGGCGAATCACAACAGAAAACTGGTATACTCCGATACGTCTGACTCCAGCATCGACCTGTCAACATTAACGCTAATGGAGAATAAAAAGTTGGCCCAGAAAGAAATAGAGGACATGGAATTAGAGGGAGAAGTTGCTGCGCTTATGGACAAGAGGAATAAGCTCAGACTGGCAAAGGAACGCAGGAAGACTGGTAGTGGGGGCAGCTAGTGACTGGGTGAGGGAAATAATCGACAATAAACTTTGAGACGAGATCGCTGAGGGTATGGTGTTGGTGGTAGAGACCAAACCACAGTGCATCCACAGCATATTTGTGGTGCCGAAAGATGACGGGGGAGGAAGGGCAGTAGTCGACTGTAGCAAGCCTGACAAAAATTGGTGAACAGCGCTACAGGGACCATCTGTAGTCAGTTCTCCTACCAAGTGGGGAACGATGTGGTAGATAAACTGGAATACGCCAATCGAAGCAGGAGCCGTCACAGGATGCCGAGACGGAGGTGTCTATGGACGAAACATGTAAGTCAACTCGACAAAAGGGACCCAGCGAAAGGAGGAGGAGACATGGGAAATCTCGGTCCAGCAGTTCCTCCAGCTGTAGCGCCTCACAACGATGCAAACGTAAGTGGGCATTAACAAAATTTGTTAGTGAAGAAAAGATCTTGAGAAAATTGAATTACTATGAACTGATAGGCGCTACGGCAGAGTGGGTGTTGGACAAGAACGACATGTCTTTACAAGATTATCAGGCAGTGTTCGAACATATCAGCTTTTTGACCGAGAGGGCAAAATACGAGTTCTACGATATTGCACACACTGACTATGACCGGGCGATATGCAAATTAGCTTTGAAGCAGGGCTTCTGTGCATTCGGGATGGCTAACCAGAGACTAAGCATGAGGTTTCATGGAACACAGCACATGCGCCCGAAAAAATTGACTGCCACTGGGGGCGATGGGCGCTCGTAGACAGGAAGCGGGAGGCAAGCGGGCTTGCTATGCCTGGAATGGCTAGTCCAGCTGCCCCCCATCCGAACAAGAGTGCCATTTCGGGCATTTCTGCTTGTTGTGTAACTCCAAAGCCGTGTTCACGCGGGCAAAATGTGAAGCGAATTAGACAAATCGATTTATATGAAGCGATTTAGCCGCCCGTTTACACGGGCAGCGCTTGAAGGCGGAAGTGGATACCTGCACATGAGCAAGTCCAGACTAACCAGCGCCAGTTTGGGTTCGTCGATGTCACCACGAGAGAGTGTGGGTTCGACCTAGATATGTATGGACTGAATCATATTGTTTTGGAACCGTAAACACTTTTGCTGGGCAGTGAAACCCTAAAAATAAATGATGAAAAAAATATCTGTGCACAGCTAGCGATTTCATAAAGCAAATTTACTGGAAAGTCAACAAACTCAGGTCTCGACTGTCACGTCCTTAATCCGCCTCAAGTAAGTCGGTTGGGTTCACACTGGCAAAATAAATCGATTCACAGAAATCGACTCACGTAAACTACCTTGAGAGGTGGTTTACATAAACCGGATCACAGGAATCGATTCAGCCCTAATCCGCCTCAGGCGCCCGTTCACACGCGAAATGTAACCCAAACTATACAAGTCGATTTGTACGAATCGATTTACATCGCCCGTGTGAACACGGCTCAAGAGTCATAAGAAAAACAAGTGCAAAGAGTGACGGGTGAGAGGCGGCATCAGTGCGACAGACCCAGAGGGGAGAGGACCGTTGCTTGATAGTGTTGATTGTTCTCATTGTGTGCCGGACAGTTGTGATAACGTTGAAAATGTGGGCCAAGTTGATAATGTTGTATGCCCCAATGTTGTTATGCCCCATTTTACCATGTCTTCCAAATCGCACTAATCAATTACATGTTGTTAACAACGGTAACTCTGTCAGTGCTACTGACGCCGATCAATGGGGTGACTGCAGCCGTGTAGATACAATCTTTGTAGTTGATTGTCCCCGGCTGAGCATTGACACGCCACATTTACAGCCAATTACCTCAATCTTTGTAGGTGATGCGAGGGGGGCTGGAATTGTTTAATCAAATTTGCAGAAGTGGGATTGCCAAGATGAGTTAGGCTTAGTTAGTACAGGGAGTTTGGGCCAGACCTTTGTAGGTGATCAGACTAATGGGCTCCAATGTACAGTGGGGGGCCCGGGCAATTATCCAATTATAATAGCACGTACATGACAGGCAAGCATGCCGCTGGCGACAACAAATTAGCAGGGGCTGTTGACTTAGGAGACCTGAAGGGGCTCCACCAGCCGGACTGGGGCGGGTGACATACTGCGGGTCACTTCAGCTGATGATGATTTACACGTAACCTTGACAGACCTCTTGACGGGCGAAGTTGCAAGTTTCAAGTTATTTTGGGTACATGCTCGTGTGTTCACGAAATAGAAGGCAAGGTAAGCCAGTTACATACAGCCTTGCAGGTTCTTTGCCGAATGCTTCTATAGGGGTCGTGATGACCCAGTTTGGGCTTAGTTGTTAGCAGGGGTTGTGTTCAGGTTTAAAGCGGTCGATCCGGATTTCAACAACAGTTACGACAGTGTGACAACTTAGAGACGAGATTGCTGAGCATATGGTCTTGGTGGTAGAGACCAAACCACAATGCGTCCACAGCATATTTGTGGTGCTGAAAGATGACGGGGGAGGAAGGGTGGTAGTCGACTGTAGCGAGCCCGAAAACAAATTGGTGAACAGCGCTACAGGGACCGTCTGTAGTGAGCTCTCCTACCAAGGGGTGGACGATGTGGTAGATAAACTGGAATTGGGGGATTTTTTGTACTTCTATAGATATAAAAGATGCTAACAGAGTGGACGCTATCCACCCAGTTGATCTGGTTAAGCAAGGTATCCGTTGGCGTTTTAGCGGTGACAATCCCAACACATATATAGTGGACAATAGGTTGTGTATGGGCCTCTCGTCAAGTCCTTTCATCTTTACCCAAATATCGGACTTTGTAGTTTGATGTGCCCTGAGGGAAGGGGTAGATCGTGTGGTAAAGTATTTGGACGATTTCTGTATTATAGGTCAAACACAGGAGGATGCCAAAGGGAATCAGTCAAGGGTCTTATCAATTCTAAGACGGCTAGGCTTGTATCTGAGTTATACAAAATTAATGGGCCCCACTACTAGGAGACGGTTCTTAGGTATTAATATTGATTCCTCGACCCTTAAACTTAGTCTCCTGGAAGATAAGTTAGAGAAACTCCAATCTATATTACCATGGTTTTTTAATTGACGTAAGCCGACTAAAAGACAGTTAGAGAGGCTAGGTGGTTTGCTACCCCACTGCACAAACGTAATATGCGGTGGCCACACTTTCTGTCGTGGGAGCTTCAGAGAGGATACATCATGGTGGACACATTTCTCACCAAAGTTTAATGGTAAAGCAGTTATGATCGGGAAGTTCTCCCCGGTCAAGGCAGCCTACAGCGACGCATCAAATTGGGGCATCAGATACGATTTGTGATTATTTAAGGGCCCCCATTCAGGTCTGGATTATGAATGATATGCGGGTGACCACTGCACTTGCAGCTGTGTAGTTGGATGGTGATTAGTGTGTTGGGTGTGGGCCGGTTGGTGTTTTTGCTCGGCCATAGCCCGAGAAATAAATGAGGGCTTCCATCACACTAGTCATCTGGTTTTGTCATTGATTCATAGAGGTGTACAGCTAGATAAAGTTATAAAGTGTATATGGTCTGGGACAGTCTTTATAGGTGGACAGTCGATATGGAGGATTTCCGCTTTTCTACTTAATCTTGGGCAGGTCTTACTAAGGTATTACAGTCAGTTACGTGTATATGCATAGGTTGTGTATGCTCCTGTGGTATATAAGGTTAGGAGCAGTTTTAAAACTTAAAAGGTGGAAGGTCGGTATGGAGGACTTCTGCTTTACTACTTCATCATTGGCGGGTCTTACTAAGGAATTACATGTCATTTAGGCGCAATGTCAAACCCAGTGTTAAACGTAGGGATATATAGGTTGGGACAGTTTACAAGGGTTTGCCGGTTTGTATGGCGGTTTTCCGCTTTACTACATCATCACAGGCGTGTCTTACTAAGGAATTACAGTCAGTTAGGTGTACTTGCAGACGCAGTGTTTTAATGTGTATACGGTTAGGGTCAGTTTAAAAAGATGGCAGAGTGGTTTGGGAGGATTGAGTGCTTCTATCGACGGGATCCGTCACGTGGGAGTTGTCTATCGGCGGATATTTGCAATCAGCAAAATGTCCCGGTTCTACTGGGACTGACGAGCTGGTTAGTGCAGGGGGCTGCCTCGTTTTGGTATGAATAGTGAGCGGTGCTTTCTACTGGGGGCGGGATGAAATGGGGGTGGTGGGGGGGGGGGGTGGTGGGGGAGGGGGATGGGAAGGTCAGGTTGTAGACGTGGTTTCTATACGGGGGCAGGATGGGGAGGGGGTTGATGGGAGGGGGGGAGGGGAGGGGGATGGCGGGGAGAGGTTGATGGGATAGGGAGGTGGAAGGAGGGGAAGGAAATAATAATGAGATGGAGGGAAGGGTGAGGGAGGGTGAGGGGAGGGGGAGAGGGAGGTGGAGCAAAGGGTGAGGGGAGGGTGATGGGAAAGGAGGTGGAGAGGAGGTGAAGGGAAAAGAGCGATGGGAGAGGTGGAGGGGAGAGGGGTGAGGGAGGGTGAGGGGAGGGGAAGGGGAGGGAGAGGGAGGGTGATGGGATAGGAGGTGGAGAGGAGGGGAGGGGGAAGGGAAGAGCGATGAGGAGAGAGGGAGGCGAAGGGCAGGGTGAGGGGAGGGTGAGGGGAGGTGGAGGGGAGGGTGAGGGGAAGATGATGAGAGATAGAGGGGAGGGTACGGGCAGGGACTGGGGAAGGGAGGTGGAGCGAAGGGTGAGGGGAGGGCGAGGGTAGAATGGGGTATGGGGAGGTGGAGAGAAGTGTAGAGAAGGCGAGGGAAGGGGGCGCTGAGAAGAGGGGGAGAGGAGGGTGAGGGAGGCCGAAGGTAGCGTGAGGGGTGGGGAGGTGGAGGGAAGGGTGAGGGGAGGGGAAGGAGGAGCGGAGGAGAGTGGGAGAGGGGGGTGAGAGGATGGCGGCGGTAGGGTGAACTGGAGGGGGAGGCCGACGGAAGGTTTAGGGGAGGCCAAGGCTAGGATGGAAGCTCAGTCATTCTTTAAAATTGTGACATGGAAACCAAAAGTGAAAACCTTCCAAATAATAGCAAAGAGCCTTCCAAATAATAGCCTAATCCAATGTCCAATGAAGGTTTGCATGTTGTGCATATGTCAGAGTTGAAAAAAATGAGTTTCACTTTTTGAATTAGATCTTATACAAATTGAGTAATACATTAATATCACTTGTGTAACATGAAAATCAAAGACACATCCAGATCATCAATTTAACATATACAACATAGTCAAACAAGATTTGATTGATTACTGCTAAGCAGACAAGGTTATGACTTGAAAAATATGTTGAAATAAAGTTTGGCTATATGTATGGTGTCAATGTGTAAATTTTCACATTTTTACTCTAGCGCAAACTCATACAATTATAATTTTAATATTGTTTGTGGGATAAATTCAATACATGTAGAACTGCTAACATACCTAATAGATAGAGGCTACAATAATTATTTGACTTGCTATCAATAAAACAAAGACTTCATTATCAGCATCATAATGTGGAGACCAAATATGTGGTGCCCAGCTTTAGAGAATAACCCATATATAGCTGAAATAACTTTCCGCTGAAAATATATATTATACTGTGAGGGTGTGGCCAATGCACCGCCAGTTAAGCTAGTGACATCTATCGGCAGAATCTGGAACCACTCGGGTACTTTCCCCTTAACTGGCGGGGTGCATTACTGTGAAAATACATTACCAAGAAGCGGACCATTTGTGCTTAACGTAGGTAATCCGATTATGTCCCATCCGTCAGCAAGGATTAACCGACGAATCCATTCGACGTTCTTTATGTAGCAGTCACACTACGACGACAATGGGAGGACGACAGCCCGGCGGCTGGAATTTTGAGAAATCACGACGACATATGCAAATTCGGGCTAAGTTGGACGACAATCGGACGACATACGGACGACATCGGGACGACAAACGGGACGACAGCGGGACGACAGTGTCTCTGTGTCTGTGTCTGTGTGTGTCTGACTCTGTGTGTGTCTCTATGTGTGTCTCTGTGTGTCTGTGTCTATGTGTGTGTATGTGTATATGTGTGTCTATGTGTGTCTATGTGTGTGTCTGTGTGTCTGTGTCTGTATGTGTCTGTGTGTGTCTGTGTTTCTGTGTGTGTGTGTCTGTGTGTGTATATGTGTGTGTCTGTGTGTGTCTGTGTCTATGTGTGTCTGTGTCTATGTGTGTCTATGTGTGTCTATGTGTGTGTATGTGTCTCTGTGTGTGTCTGTGTCTCTGTGTCTGTGTGTGTCTGTGTGTGTCTGTGTGTGTGTCTGTGTGTGTGTCTGTGTCTGTGTCTGTGTGTGTGTGTCTCTGTGTGTGCCTCACTCTCAGTCTGACTCTGACTCTGACCCTCAGTCTGACTCTCACTCTGACTCTCAGTCTGACTCTCACTCTGACTCTCAGTCTGACTCTCACTCTCAGTCTGACTCTCGCTCTCAGTCTGACTCTGACTCTGACTCTCAGTCTGACTCTCACTCTCAGTCTGACTCTGACTCTCAGTCTGACTCTGACTCTGACTCCCAGTCTGACTCTCACTCTCAGAGACACAGAGACACACACAGAGACACACACAGAGACACACAGAAACACAGAGACACACACAGAGACACAGACACACACATAGAGACACACAGAGACAGAGTCACACACACAGATACACACACAGAGACACACACAGAAACAGAGACACACACACAGACACACAGAGACACACACACATAGAGACACACACACAGACACAGAGTCAGACTGTGTGTGTCTCTGTGTGTTTCTCTGTGTTTCTGTGTGTCTCTGAGAGTGAGAGTCAGAGTGAGAGTGAGAGTCAGACTGAGAGTGAGAGTGAGAGTCAGACTGAGAGTGAGAGTGAGAGTCAGACTGAGAGTGAGAGTGAGAGTCAGACTGAGAGTGAGAGTCAGACTGAGAGTGAGAGTCAGACTGAGAGTGAGAGTCAGACTGAGAGTGAGAGTCAGACTGAGAGTGAGAGTCAGACTGAGAGTGAGGCACACACAGAGACACAGACACACACACAGACACACACAGACACAGACACACATACACAGACACACATACACACACAGACACAGACAAACACACAGAGACACAGACACACACACATAGACACACATAGACACAGACACACACAGAGACACAGACACACACAGACACAGACACACACAGACACACACACAGACACACACAGACACACACACAGACACACACATATACACACAGAGACACAGACACACACAGACACAGACACACACACACACACACAGACACACACAGACACACACAGACACACACAGAGACACAGACACACACAGACACACATAGACACACATAGACACAGACACACACATATACACATATATACACACATAGACACAGACACACACAGACACACACACATACACACACATACACATACACACACAGCCACACACATAGACACACATAGACACATACACACACAGAGACACAGACACACAGACACACACAGACACACACCCAGACACACACAGACACAGACACACACAGACACACACACAGAGACACAGACACACAAACACAGACACACACATAGACACACATAGACACAGACACACACATAGACACAGACACAGAGACACACAGAGACACATACATGGAGAGAGAAGCAACTACAGCTTAACGACAAGACGACAGTGCCGCGACAGTGCCGCGACAGTGCAACAGTGCCGCGACAGTGCCGCGACAGTGCCGCGACAGTGCCGCGACAGTGCCGCGACAGTGCCGCAACCTCGGCTGTCGTCTGCTGTCGTCGAAGTTTTTCAACATGTCCAAAATCCCCGCGACAACTCGGCGACAGTCCAGAAAGAGTGGAGAAACGGGGGGTGTCGCGGAGGTGTCGCGGCGGCACCTGCGCGGCACCTGCGCGACACCTGCGCGACAATCAGCGACAAGTGGGTGTGGGTGTCGCAGGGCTGTCGCCGCTGCTTGTCGTCGTAGTGTGACTGCTACATTACTCCCGTGGTATATATTAGATGACAAGGCACACTGCATCCTATGTTGTTGTTTTAGAGTTTGTTTAATTCGCCACCTTGGTTTTCATTCAAATTGACATTTTTCAGATTCCAAAAATCGCTTATCTATAAACAAATAATTATAATTTAATAATTTCACAAGTGACACAGCAAACTAGTTTTAAAGTTGGATCTATTATAGCTCCAGCAGTGTAAGTCTTTTTTGTTCAACAAGAAGTTCAATTCAACAACAAGGTCAATAATACAGTTAGGTCATAGAAGCTTTAGCCATTGCCCTTAATAAATGTCACGTGGGGTCAGGTGGGTGGCAGTTTGTGGTGTTCTCTGTGGCGGAGTGGTTAGAGTGTCTGACTTTTTTCTAGGTCAGACTCCTAATCTGAAGGTTGGTGGTTCGATTCCCCATGCCCCCACCTCTGCCAATTTGGATTTCCATCGCTAT